>OZ026599.1:34856585-34879085 GCA_964020085.1 Micromussa lordhowensis | reverse complement strand
CATTGCTGACTTTCCCGCCCACCCACCCAAAGGTTTTAAGTGTTTTTTACAATACCAGTAGAATGTGCGAGCCTTGTTAGCCTCGTCATTTCCGGTCTTTAGTGTAATGCTGCTTGTATTAGCTTTGATTTTGCAATAAAGGTTTGGTTGCGGTGGTCAGATTGACATGGCTACCAGCGGTGTGTGAGAAGAATATTTAGCCTGGAAAAACAATATTCTCATAGGAAAAGAAAACGAGACGAGTGTAGAGCAAAACTCCGACTCCATAACAGCCATTTATCTTACTCTGTCTCTGACCAGCATCTGTGCGCGGTTTTTATGAACAATCTTGATATATCCCGGAGGTTGCATCCAGGCCTCTCCATCAACTTGAACGGGAACTGATTCACCAAATATGGAAATTTTGACCGACCGACACTGAAAGTAAACCAAATCAACAGTTAGAAAACAATCACTTCCCTAGGGTTTGAAAGCATGATATTAATAGCAAGAACGTCGTCAAAATAAAATGAAGAAAAAGGAATTTACCCCAAGTAAAGTACCTTTCGTGAACGCCGACTGGCGTCAAAAGTACCAGTGGGCAAACGAAGGGGTGGAAAATAATACTGGCTAGACATGACACCGTTAATGTAATTTTCGGCAAATTTGGGAGCTAAAAAGCTTACCTGAGCGATCCTATGGTGCTGCATTCCCCCAAACACTTTACACATTCCCTGATGTTCAACAGAAATAAGTCAAATATTGCTTACAAGTACGAATTACATTTGTTAAACAACACGAATAAATTACAAATGAATTTCGCTTTCAGTTCCCCCTTAAAACACACAAACGGATAGTGATCCTGTCGCTACAGCGTCAATTCGACAGAATAGTAAAAACGATCTTTTTTCGTGGAAATGACAAATGAAATTCTCCAACTCAATTAATTCAAAACATTTTACAAACGATTACTAAAAGAATAGTATGACAGGGGGGAAATCCATTCAAGGTTCTTGTTGTACAATTTCCGCGCGCACTTCGGGGAGCAGGGCTGGCGCACTGGTGAGAGCGCTCGCCTTCCACCAATGTGGCCCGAGTTCGATTCCGGCCCGGTGCCATATGTGGGTTGAGTTTGTTGTTGGTTCTCGCCTTGCTCTGAGGGTTTTTCTCCGGGTTCTCCGGTTTTCCTCCCTCCACAAAACCAACATCTCCAAATTCCAATTCGACCAGGATAGAGGACCCGCATGAAAACCAGCTAAGGCTGAAGTGGCTTCCTCTCCAAACATTGTAATTTATTTATTTATTTTAAAGCGAACTCGCCAGCATTGGCTTGCTAACCAACACAGCTGATCAGCAAATGAAACCGCGGGCTTAGTTAATATATTAGGGGACTAAGAAACACCGCTAAATGCACAAAAAACTTCCTTACCATTTGACTAGCACCAAGAACAGCCACAACTTCTAGAATATTGTCATCGTTCGAAGGCTCTGTAAAACCCTGCAACATCAAGTTCGGTACCAAGTAAACGTGAGGGGTTAGAAGTTGTCCAACTGTGTGCAGTTATCATTGGTCGTCCAGTTAGTGGGAACCCACATTCGTGGGATTCCATTTATCAACACCAAAAGAAGCCACAAAGGTTGCTAGTGAAACTACTGACTAATACACTTAATACAAAACGATGGGCGGCTGTTAACAAACTGCCGGTCGCTTCTTTGCGTTTTCGAAGTGTCTGTGAAGAGGATTTAGATAAAGGTTTGAACGACTAGTAGATTTATACTAACGCAGTTAGATTATTCGCTCTCGATTTCTATGCGTGACAGTTAACTCGGGCTGCGCACTCGGGAACTATCAAGCGATAAAAATCTCGAGCTCAGATTCCTATTGCTAAAGAGTAATATTATCAAAGAGTTCAGCACTAACGTCATCTCTCCCAGTCCCCCAGAAGTTAGCTCCACCCATGTAACTGCAGAACAACAACAGAAAGTTGAAATCAATCAGAGAAGAGAGTTAGGCGCAATTCACAGCTGACTGTCAACTCTAGTTACAAGTTAAATATTCAGTGTTTACAGTATTGTCTCACTTTCCGAGCTTTAGAACTGTTTCGTAACACTCGTGCAACGAGCGGCTACATAGTCTACACGTAAATTAAAATAAAACAGCTTCCTTTCTAACGACGAAGATATTTGCTTGATATATTTGTCCATTTGTCAAAAAATGTTTAGTACTGCTGTACCTTGTTATGTTTAATACTACAATTCCTTGAAGGCTTGGAAGATTAATTTTGTGTCCATCGCACTGTAAATAAAACAAACCGCAAATATTGACGGCAGTGAAATGGATCATATATGTTGCTACCTGATATCTAGGTTGGTCTGGAAATAAGAGCAATACAATTAATTATCATTCGATGCATTTTTTCCTTCCTTTTCATTGGCCGAGAGCCCACCACGTGACCTGCAAATAACTGCCTACAAATAATGGTCTGCTCATGCGTAGTACCGTCTATATGTGTTTTGCTGCAAATAATATTCTGCTCATGCGTAATTGAAACCACGCTCTTGTGTGAAAAATGGCAGATCAGTTCGATGAGCTGTCAGAGAGCGATTTAAATATGAAAACAAAACTGGTAATCGAATGATAAAACAATTATTGAACTCCGTTATCGCAAAAATATCGTGATTTGTCAGTGTCTCGCAGATCAATTATTTGCCTCAGCCTTCGGCTTCGGCAAATAATCGATCTGCTCGCCACTGTCAAATCACGATATTTTGCTCAACCTCGTTCAATAATTGTTAATTATCATTTGATGCACTTTCCCCTTAATTTTCATTGGCCGAGAGCACACCACGTGATCTGCAAATAACTATCTACAGATAATGGTCTACTCATGCGTAGTTCCGTCTAAACGTGCTGCTCATGCGTACTGCATGTGAATATGCTCTCGTGTAAAAACTAGCAGATCGCTTCCCTGAGCTGTCAGAGAGTGGTTTAAACATTAAAACAACACAGGACAAGAAAAGGTAAGACAACTTTTATTCAAACACGGAAATAAGGCCGTAAGACACTTTTCTACCGGTAGCATTTTGGTGTTATTTGGCTGACGTTTTTAAAGTTCAAATCGTCGCCTAAACGCCGGTAATTCACACAGACAATTGAAACGATCACCATAAAACAGTATTTGAAGATACAGCTCTATTAACCGCCAAAAATTCTACCGAGTGCACGAGCATCTAACAGAATCCGGAAATATCACAGTGCTAAACAAAAACGCATTGATTCTACTAACCTCTAGCCTCACTCTCTGATCTAGATTCTTGTAAGTTCTCTGCAACAGCTCACGTCCACCCAACAAACCATAGTAGAGCAAATTCAGGGCCCGACTCCTACAACCAAAGGAGAGAAAGAGTCGTTTAGATGGTGAGCGTTTTCTGTATCTAGCGTAATAAAAAGTGTAACTTCTCCTTACAATTTGTCCAGTACAAAGGTGACGAGAAGAAGAAAATAATCAACTAATGGATTGATAAATCACCAAATTATCATTATAAATGTTTTAGGGAATGTATGGAAATCCGAACAGAGAATTTACATTTCGAGCTCGGAACTGATGAGATTGCAAGATAAATCACTGTTTCAGAATCGTACCTGAATTTCTCTGGATGTTCTTCTCTCCTGGTGTGAAAATCCAGCGCAATCTTAGCGTCCAGTCCAATTCCAAAGTAATTGTTCATTACGCATTTTTCCGTGTAACCCTCCCTGTAAATAAAATATCAATTAGCCATACAATTAGTACACAAAAAAACAAAAGTACACAAAAGAACAAAATAATCGGAGACCATAATGATTCCGGCGCCCTCTTCATTAGCTTTCTGGGAGTAGCGGGTCCAGGAACTCTCATGAGAACTAGGTCAAAGGCTGCGTTTTTCCAATTAGCACCGCGTTTCAAAATGTTATTTGTAAATAAAGGGCTTATTGCAGTAAGCCTTACTCCACATCGACAGTGAGGCAAAAGTGATGATTTCTCAAATTTTATCCATTAAGGAACATCGTCCAATCTAGTTTTAGTCATACAATGCCCAAAGTACCATCCTGGACAGGCGTCACGTCTCCACATTGTAAGAGAGTTATGAACAGATCACTGCTCAATGAGCAAAACACAGACACAATGCCGCTAGAAAACCCCACTACGACGTCTGATACTCAGTTTCAACTTACACATCAAGTACGCTGTTCATCATGGGCGTGGCCGCAGCGCACAGGGCGTCAGCATTGGCTAATAGCGCTCGACCAATCAGAGATCCCACCAGCCTCTCACTGGGCCTCTCCTTAAGAAACGCTCTGGAGATGATACAACCGCTGAATTGTACCGTGGGTCTGCCACCTGTTCCAAAAAGCTTTTCGTCCAATGGCGGTTCAAAGTTGAATGGACGCGCGCTGCCTCGGCTGATGCATCTCGGAGATTTGCGTTGTTCTAAGGAAGACCAGCCAACAGGAGTGGTGTCTGGATCTAGCAATCGATTATCGGAGGGACCTGCGTCAGAATTTGCCTCCCCTTGGGAGTCGCCAGGCCCGGCAGCCAAAATGTTCCCTTCGTTATCTGAAATGACGTTCAACGCAAAGTCAGACGAATAACCTAGCTAAGGACAATCAACATTAATTTTCGCCTATCAGTGTTCCAACCATGCAAAAATTACAAATATGATGAGAATGTAGCGTGACTCTAAAGCACTGATGTCACGCAAAGCGAACCAGTCACACTAACAGAGTTGAACACTGATGCGCACATAACTTTATACTTAGAATTTTGCGCCACGGCAGACAAAACAACCAAAGTGGAGACACCTAGTAAGCTTTCTTTTTTATGCGAGATGCATCAACATAATTCTATGTAACGGCGGGATGATTGTAAGGCTTGTATGATTGACACATATACCTTGCACGGGTTCCAGTTCCTCCTCAATGCGGGCTGTAGATGTAGTTACCACTTCCCCAGCTGCTGACGCGGCCACCGTCACAATAGCTTCCGCTAAAGAGCTGGTAGACGCACTGGTCTGTGCATTCTGTTCGTCCACAGCTGTCACAACGACAACAACAAAACAAGTCAAATATCTTTTATTACACACTCAGCTCCTCTCACAGGACATCTCTCTGAAACGGACACACTGGACTGGAGAATAAAAGACAAAGACTTGGCAGCTCTGTGTTAGGGAATAACCAACCTTCCAGGGGTGACTCCGACTTGCAGATGACTCAGTGAAAAGCGCGAAAGGAAGCAGAAACTCCTCCGAAACGCAAGGTTCATGCTTCATACATAAAATCAACAAAGCGCCTAAAAGTGGTACTACCAAGTTTATAACACCAGCACATACCTTGTTCTGCATGTTCTATAATCTGTTTCAGTGCCTTTTTCAAGCTGTTCGCCCTGGACATAAGAGCTTCCCTGGGTACGAACATTTTCTGCTTTCCATTTCCATTCCCAGCATTCCCTAGACCCTCGAGTGACATTCCCTCCTTTGCAGGAGTGGGTAGGGCTTCTGATTCTATGCTCAGCGTGTTTAGGAGAAGGTTCAGCTTCTCATTAAGCACTGCGCACTGAAAAAGGAAAACGAGCTTCATTCAGAAAATGGAATACATGTGGCTGATAGAAAATTACTCAGGTTAAAATAGTTGTGAGCTTGTAGTTGTCACATCAAGAAAAACGAATGTGAAGTAGGTAATAAATAGTCAGCAAAAATTAAGGATATGCAGGGCCTGGAAAAATTTAAGGCTAGTCCATAGTTTGTCATTCGTCTCAATCTTAATCTTAATCATTCTTTTCTTTTTCTGATTTATTATCACCTCTTTAGTGTTTCGGCATTTTTCTACCTTAGCACAACATAATTTCGTGGTTTCTTTTGTAATTTGCAATTTGCTTAACACTTGCTTACAAAGCTCCTTAGAATAGGCACCTGACAAAATTCTGCGTCTACGGTTAGTATTTGACGTCAACAGGAAATTAAGAGTGACAAAAATGTTGCCATGTAAAACACAAGTGAGGCAAGCAGAAGACATGATTCATAATGCTTGTGCTAACCTTCTGTGCCAGCGAATCTGGATCGTCGGCTTCAGTTGGATCAGAAGTAGCTGATGCACTCCCAACCTTGGACACAAAATCCTTGACTGTCTCACACAAGACTCTAAGGGAAAAACAAAACATGATCAGTATGTTTTTCTTTGAAAGCCAGTGGCGAGGATTTGTTAGTACATCAATCAACTGCGATGATCAATCACGTCTTCATATATTTCTCCGCAGTTCAAATATAAGATCTTTCATAAAAAATGATATTCACTTGAAACAACATTTTCTTGTTAATGATTTCGTTCTTTATTCTCATCACTTATTTGCTTGACATTGGGTTGATTTTGTAATTAAGAGGAAATTTGCTGTTGATCACTCCTGGCATGAACAACTGTATGTGCTTATAAGATCCTTCTGCCTAGAAATTTGAAATGCTGCAATAAAACTATAAAAAAGCTAACACTGGCAAGAAATTAAAATGCTAATAAGTTTGTTTCAGAGATTGCCCACATTGAGCTAACTGGCCCAAGATATGTTCTCTCACGTCATGCAAGACATTCTCCAGTTCTTAAAGGAGCTACATGTACGTCGCGGTTTGTGTATCTTGAAAGGTTAGCCTAATTTTTTCAAATTCGTCATTTGTAATCCGTTTGAATCTTCTCCATCCTTAACCATCCTTGTTCCTTTACGCTATTTTATTATCTTTTTGGTCTTTTTCAAACTCAGTAAACTACCATTTTTAGGTTTTCTTCAATTTAAAGGTTACTATGTACGTGACCGGAATACCGCAACTGAACTCCTTTCAATCATTAATTTAACGCTACTGCAAAGTAAACTTTTCTACCTTGCGGAAGAGATGACGATGGAATGATCACTGGAATTCAGTATCCTTGTTAAATGTGTTGCAACGTTGTTCTCGAAAGTGTCCATCATGTCGACTTCATGTCTGTACTGAAAAATATAAATAAAATTTCACGTGAAACGAGAGTCTCCGAAACAACTTGAAACATCTCCTTTAAAGGGGGGGGAGGGCAAATCTAGCAACTCTGGCAAGGGGGACAGGGGTTTCTTTAAATGCTCAGTTCCACACTGATGACAAGCTCTACAAAGATCTCTTGCTTATTAAATCAAGGTTTTGTGACAACAAATATCTGCGTTTCTTTTTCTCTGGATATTTTTACTGAAGAGCCGCAGTACATTGATCTCTGGCAGAAGCCACACACCTGTTCCAAAACTTTAATTTCACTGGTTCCCGGTTTCATGCGCCTTTATTGTTTAAAGGGGTAAGTTCACTGATTCTATTGTTTCTTCAGTCTATTATTTTCTCAGCCAATCCTGTTAAGCCTTCTAAGAGGTGCATGCCGCCTCATCTCTGAAGTACCTGGCATATCATCAGGGTGGAATTTTTAACGTCCAATTTCAGATCATCACTGGCCGCCTGGCATTTTTAACTTTTAAGTTATTTAGGGCAGCCAGTACCCCTATCACCTGCTGTGCATATATATATATAATGTATTTCTTTTCTCTTGTAATAATTAAGGGGTAAATAAAGTCTTGTTCTTATGATGCCATGATAATGGACACCAAAGTAGAGATAAGCGTTTTCACACAGGGAGTCCTGTTAAGTATAGCTACTCTGACAGTACACCAATTCTACTATTAAGCCAGAGGAGAATTTAGAAGTAACATAACATAACATAAAACCTTTATTTAAACACGATAAAATTTAAAGCTTACAAGCTTGTGGGGTCGTGTATGCTAATTACGTTACAAGTGATACACCAAACTACAGACTTACTGGTGTATCTAGTGTTTCTACTGATGAACTTCTAGATGCCGACAAGGGTCGCTCCTCAATCATAATACTCCATCTGCAAAAAAAATGTACAGATTTTAAACATCATTAAATAATCAAATAATTTCTCTGTAATGATTCAACTCTTTTTTTATGTATTAACTTTTAACCCACCTGTCAAGCACTGCTGCCTTTGCTCTCTCCAGATGCTGGAGAAACTGAGTCACTGCATTGTCATCGTCAAACGACGTTCCCCAGCCAAGAACTCTTGATAGGTCATTCCCAGTTCCGAGCGGCAGAACACCAAGTTGACACTTTAAACAAGATGCATACATTAGAACAATGCATTACAGTACGTTGCCATGCAAGCTTCATTCTATCTTGTCACTTAAAAAAGCACGGAAATTTGCACTGCAATAAACACCAGGCAAATTTCTGGAATGACAGTCATTTTCAGACATAGGGCTAGCCATTTGTTGTATGTGGCGACTCTCTAAAGAAATCCCTATGCCAATCCTCTGTAATAGTTCCTTGTATGGTGCTGTTTATCTTTAAAAACATATCTGAGGGCGCACTCATACACACTCTCTAATTTATTGGTGTTGCGAGATCTTCACAATGATGCCAAACTTGGTTACAGCAGTAAAATTTCGGTAATATAAATGCACGATTCAGCAGCTCTTTAGTTCCAAATGTTAATTATCAGTTTGGAAAACAGATAGTAACACACTGACCAGCCATTCCCAGAAACTTTCAGCTGGTTCTGGAAATAAAACCAGCCATACCAAGAAAACACCTGGTCACTTGACTTTCTAAAATTGTGCGTCAGGTACTTCAACTTCAGTATTAACAGGCATCCCTAAAGTCAAGTTCAAAGGTATATACAGATATCAAACAACTATTCACACCTGAACAGACAAATTCATCTGGTCCACTTCATTCATCACCCAGCCTACCGAGCCATCGCCTCCACACACCAGAATTCGAAAGTGGTCAAACTTTTGGAACAGCTTGAGTCTGTTAATAAACATCACAAAAAATGAACCATGTTGAGCTAGATATCGTCAATAATCGTTTCACTAATTAATACACACGATTATACAGTTGATAGTCATAGTCATCAAGTGGATCAACTACATTGACAAAATAGAAAGGAGTCCCACAGCCACAATTAACACCCCCCTCTCTCTCCTGAAGATGAGGACATCTGGGGGAGGTAACTCCCATATGAAAAGGACAGGGGTGCTTGTTGGAAATTTTGAAAAGAACCCCCAAGAGGTACATGTACTAAGATCCTGTTTTGTGGACATGGCTTGAATTTTTCCACCCCTAAGAGGTACCAGTTCTAAAACAACACATTAACTGACATTTTTATAATCTTTAACAGCGATTAAGACAATAATGTTTGCTTCGAATACCTTATACTCGCAAAGTTGATTGTCAAATATCCCCTGCCCTATTTTGTTTTGTCAGCTCAGTACCCTAAAAGGTACTGCGAAAGCTCAGACTGCTGTGGAACTTTTGAGGCTGAACACCCTAAGAGGTATCAAAACTGCTTTTTTAACCCCTAACAGGTGTGAAAGCACCCTGTCCTTTTCCTATGGGAGTTTCCCCCGGGGTTAACATATGTACATGTATGTGTATGCTCGCTGTAATGATTGTTTCACTTACCCTTTTGAAGGGCCTCCCAATGCCAGGTCAAACACTTGAATTGGATTTAATAACTGTTTAAATTTTCTAACAAATTTAACACCCTGAGAAAAAAGACCAACAATGAAGGAAGTTACTGGTTATGTGGATTTACTAATTAAAAATACATGTAAGTTTACTAATAAGGGATCCTTGCAGGGTAGGGTAAGGTAGGGTCAGGAACTGAGGGGGTGGATGGTGCGTATTTAAGAACCCCTCAAAAGTGAAAACAATTATAATAGTTTGAAAAAATTAACCTAGATTGAAACAAATTAGTCTGGGTTGAAATCACTCTGACCTTAAGAACAAATTGAACTACAAACTATACACCAGCATGCAACAGCAAGTAATGCAACTACAGATCCTTCAATTTTACAAATTTTCTGCGACAGCAGACTCCTCTAGGATGATGGGGTTGGGCACACAGAGAACTTTCTATACCCCTGCTCAAGTTCTGGCTAACTAGCTCTGATGAACTGCATCAAAAGCTGGTCAAGTGAAGATGAAAAAATATATATCAACACTTGATAACTTCACTTCAACAAGTAAAGTGGAATATTAACGCAGCAAAGTAAAATAACAAACCTGATTTTTGCCACTCTTAGAATTAACAAAGACAAGCATAGGAAGGCATCCTTGAGGTCTGATGGACTAGAAGAATAAAAACAAAAACATTTTTTCTGTTCTTGTTACTACGTTATTATACTGTGCCACTACCGGACTGTCAATGTTTTACTTTCATGAGATAGAATGCTGTTATACTTACATTCCAAACAAGAGAACCAGAATAGCTTAGAACAGAAACAGGAGGAAGGGTGAAAAGAGCATTTTCACCAAAAGAACAATTCAGTGACTGAGATCTACATGTCTGGTGAACCTGTGAATCAAAGAAAAAGTTCTACTTAAGCATGTAGAAATAAACAGTTTTTTTTATTATTAGTTTGAATAGCCTATTTTAGTGTAGGTTAGTGAACACCATTTTGTCAAGCTTCCCTAACAGATCATCAGTACCCCTGTATTCTCCTGGGTGGGTGGAAGCACTGCAAGAGTCTTGCCTTTTAACCTTTCACCACCACTGGCCTGGTTACTGGCCATGAAGCAAAAGTCTAAGTCCACGTAACCCCAGTGGCTGGGCCAAACAAAATTATGCTTTTACACAATGCTCTTAAGCAATGTGGTAAGAGTTCTCTACCATTTTCACTGGTTTAAATTGTAACTGTTTTCAGTGAGCAGCTCTTTTTCACGGTCAACATGGCTAACAGCATGGGTGTTATAGTCAATTGACACCTGTCAATCAAGATATCCGGTGACCAGCGTGACCATATCATGGGCTCAGGTTTAGAGCTCATCTAGGTCATGTGCTTTTTTAAGCTGACCGCTGACAAGGTATTGGCTTTTGATTGGATCCCAGGCTCAAGCCAGGTCAATTTATTGTAATCAGAAGTTCTGCTTTTAGGCTTGGCTAAATCTATTAATATTGAGGAACTTGTACTCCTAGCTTTGTACTGAAAAATGGTCATTTTCAAAACAATGTGTGCTCTGGGTCAGGCCCTGAAAGCATGCGGTGGTGAAATATATGGTTTCATTTTTTTATTTATAATTACACGTCAAGTCATCTGCCAAACTAACATACCATTAAATTACACCAAAGGCATCTGAACCCCTGGAGCCGCCTTTTACTGCCACATATCTCATCGCATACTCCACATTTTGCTGATGGAGGGAGATTTCCTTCAAGCCACTGATGCGGTACTGACAGCTGGAAATGGATAAATAGTAACTGTTATATATTACTTGTAAGGGAAAATCAAGTCATCTGATTTGCTCTTTTATGCAAGTGAACAGTCATCACTTTAAGTAAAAAGGTCATGTGGTTTTCATTGATGGATAGGGTGGTCGATGTCTTCACAGCTAGAAGCCGAGAAAAAAAACTGAATCATTCAATTTAAATTTGACAGCAATTTGCATTAACGGGATTGTAATTGATATTTTGATTGACGACTAACAAGAACTGCATGCACTTTGAGCTAGACAGTTGTGACATCTCATCTGGTTAGCGCTGTGAAAAAAGTGTCCGTTGTCCATATTAACGAGTGTCCATATTAAGCAGGTTGAATTTTGAAGGAATGTATGGGCTTTCCCCAGGAACAAAGAGAAATGTCCATAATAACAGGGTGTCCATATTAAGGGGGTGTCCGTAAAGCGGGGTTCGACTGTACTTACTAAGTTTTAAGAGAGACATTATTCAAAGACTGCTCAAATGATACACGAGTTCAAAAACTTCAATGCCAATGCTTTGTGTCAATGCTTTGCATACAAAGGACAAAATAATGTTTGACTATGCATTTCATATGACAGACAATAACTACATGTATTTATCTAATGTACCATTGCCTTGCTTAATTTAGTTTTTCATTAATCTAAATCAAACTTGATGTGACATGAGTGAGGGGGTAAGAACCTAGGAAAATAGCTTGAGGGTACAGATAGTGGGAGAGGAGATGGCAGGGAGGAGGAGATTTAGAGAGGTAGGAAGCAGGATTAACAATTGCTGGAGCCAATAAGCAAGGGGCAATGGCAGGACTAAAAAAACTTGAATTCCAGCTTGCCCTTTTCGACAAGAAGTTCTCAAATCTTCCTTACCCTAAACAAGCCTTATTTTACTTTTGGTCGAGGATGCCCATTGCGCAAGTGAAAATGAAAAATTACTTGTTCGGCAGGAAAATCTACTTGTCCCAGACGACCATACAGCACTCTTTTCAAGCTAGCCCTGGGCAAGGGCAAAGAGATAAACGGTGTAGGTGTCCCCCTCTCACAACATCCCCATCAACTCCTAACTGCAAGTCAGAGTGAATTGCTTGAGAAATCTTTGGACGTTTAATAAATAATTATGCATGATGTTTGTCAACTGTGATGTTGTTACTACGTCATATGATTGTGCAACTTACAGGATCTGACTCATCAAATTCACAATGTTGATCTCTCTTGAGTGATTGTACCGTTGTCCATTTGCAGTTGTTCTTAGCACGCACAGCACATCTTCTGTGGACTTTAAATCTACAAACTAGAGAAACATCATAACAAGAGTCAGAATTGTCTCTCACTCATTTGTTCTTAATCCATTGCCGTCTGTGTCGGCTGTAACCGACCGTGACAAGCATTAGCCTTTGTTCCACTTCTGACGTCATCACCTTTGACCACAATTCAGGCCTTCTGATAGTACGCGATGGTGCGATTTCGCACAATCGACCTCAGATCACATCCGATCGCACAATTCACAAAAAATCGCATAATTCACAAGAGATCGCACATTATTCACAAAATCAACCATAAATAAACAATTTTATTACAAAGTCCCGCATAAACACGCCTTTTTTTAAGATCATGCAACAGTATGATCGATGATCTTTCGCAGCCGGAAGTCCGTGATGGGCAAGCACCTCAAGTCTTTTTTATCGCAATTTGTCCGTAGATGTTTAAGTTTTGTCCCTTGATGTTCAATTTGTCTTTGGAGCAGCCCCAAAGTGGTTTTCTTCCTTTAAAACCTAGTAAAATATGCTCAAAAAAGCTGAGGAAAAAATCGCACAATTTGCATAATTTATCGCTTAATAGCCCATTCTTATCGCATAATCTGCCCCCAAAATATCGCGTAATTTCTGGGTTTTTTTATCGCACCCTGTCAGAAGGCCTGACAATTGGCATTATCTACACTCGACTTCTGCAGGAGGAAAAGATCTTTGCAATGATACTGATCAGAGTAATTGGCTCAATGGAGCCTGAAATAAGCATGAAAATGCCCAGAAATTTGAGTTAAAAACTCAGAGGAAATTTCTGTGACCACACTTAGCTACTCCTTGGTAAAAATTGCCTGTGTCAATGATGCTTTCTTAGATATTTGATTTCTGTGCATGCATGCCTGAGCAAACGTGTCGTAAAACAAGATGCTGGTGGAAAGAAAGGCATCCTGTCATGTTGCAAATGCATTTTTGAGTAGATTGGAGCTAATTAGGCTTATATCCAGGCTGAAAATGTCCAAAACATGCATTTTTGCCAAAAAGTTCTGGGAGTCAATGGGTTAATGTACCACAATGATCTAAAAATCTTCTGTCAGTAATATCTACTTGTAAATTAATGTTAATGATAGTTAATACATATTCTGGTTCAATCCTTGTTGACAATGAATTTCCATGTATGTAAAAAGAAGATAAGAGGCCATCTCTCCAGAAAAGGCTTACTTGAAACCCGCTTTGGACTTTACAGGAGGGGTGGTGGTGGAGAAAGCACCGTCCTACAATGATTTCAACTTACTGGTATCTTAGAGATGATTTGTAACATTTTTTGCTTCAAGATTTTCCTGACACAATCTGATCTTTCTAATGATAACAGCCTACAGTAAGTATGTTTTGGTGAGCAAATCGGGAATGTTCTTTTAGGCAATTTTGAAATTTTGAAAAAAATTGTGAAATCAGTTTAGGATAGTGGGTTTTGAATGTTATCACAACAAAACTAATTTAAATAATATTTTGTGCTTTGAAGTGTAAATTAAAAGGAGCATAAAAAGCACACCTGCCAACAGTGTTTTCCCCAAAAACTCAAACAAACCCAATATGACTATTCATACCTTCACATGATAATCCCTTTGATGTGCCTGACAACATTTCTCTGCAAACATTGCAAAATGTTGGTTTTGCATGGGAACACGAGTGCATATACCAATTATGGGCCCCAGATAGTCTGTCTAACAGATCTGACTGCTGCAAAAATAAACAAAATGATCATGTTAACAATAATTACATGACTGTACTTGCATTAAACATAATTACATGAAATGAAAATGAAAAATTGATGACCTATTTATGAAATAAATAAGGACAAGCCGATTCTTTGACAGTGAAAAAAATATGGCTGAGGTTTTAACCAGCCTCTGGATCATTGTCAAAGAAAGTCTCACTAGCAAAGTGGCCTTACAGTTGGGTTAGACAAAAATAGGCTTATGGATTTGAGGATTTACCCAGGGTTGTTAAAAGCACACAGCCGACTGCCAATGAAAACTATTACCATCTACTTCATGATCTCAGCCAGTTACTCTGCTGAGCTATCTGTTTGATTCTTTGAAAAAAGGTGGCAAAATCAGCCGCTTATTCAATAACAATAACACCAGCTATACTTCAAACCTTTGTGACAAGTCTCTAGCTGCTGTGAAATAATGTTTTAATTTCAAAAACATTACAAACAACATGATGGCATCTTTTCACGAAAATATCAATAAATTGACAAGTTCATGTAATGATACAAAATAAGCTATTCTTGGCTTTAAAATAACATGATTCAGCTACTTACAGAGCATGTATGAGAGCCAACAGACTTCAAACAACTTATCCATTCTTCCATTTCCTTTCTGGAGTCAGCACTTAAATTAATATTTTGAAATGCTGTAATAACCTGTTGGAAAATGAAACAGCAAACAAAATCACGTTACTATGAATAATTTATACTTATTAATATTCATTCAGTTTCTCACAAGAAATCAATTGACAAATTAAAATAAATCTATGGATGAGAAAGATGGACAATCATAATTTTACATTTCAAGCAGTGGATCATGTGGTTGAGTGTCAATCAATACCCTTGATCGACCCTTGATCGATACTCAATCGAAACTTGATCGGCACTCCATCAACACTCAATTGACACTCCATCAACCTCTTGTTCGATAGTCGGTCAACAGTCAACTAATCTTCGATTGATGCATATGAGTTGGTTGGCACTGGGCTGACTATCAGCCGAGTGTTGATCAAGTGTCGACTGAGAATTGATCAGGATGTTGATTGAGTACCGATCAAGATGTCAATCATGGGTACTGATCAAGGGTATTGATCGACAGTTGATCACGGATGCCATTAGCATACATGATTCGCATTTCCAATAAAACCAATCTTGAAAACAATTACTGATTATTATAATTTATTTTAAATTTCAAGTTATACTTACTGTAAAACTGGCATGTTTAATACCAGATTCTGCAACACTAAAATCTTGCAGATCTATTTCAGTAAATAATGTTTCCTAAAAATTAAAAATAATGTTATCAATGGAGTATGGCCAGAGAGCAGGTAATAAATAATATTAATATTAAATATTATAATTGCCTAATAACAAAGCAAGCAATTATGATTAATATCTTCTTTGAAGAGAAATCACTAAGCAAGTAAAGCAAACTAGAACATAGTCACGCATGCCATAATAAAATTATTATAAATATAAACATAAAATATCTTCAAATAGACCAACAGAAAATAAGTACAAAATAATGAAGTGAATGATAAATAAATAAACCTGTCCTTGACAAAGTTTAAATTATTTTACAGATCTCCTAACCTCACTGGATTTTGCATAATAAAGCTTGTTTCCTTCTCTCAATTTGAAATATCTCCTTTTCCATCTCTGAAAAAAAAAACACCCACATGATTGCTATCAATAGCTCCCATGCACATTGAACACAAAGTTGAACATGTTTTGTTAGCATTAATTAAACAAATATTTATCTTATTCCAAAATCAAAAAAAATATATTAAAATCACCGAAAAGAGAAACAATGTTAGAATACATTTTTCTACAAAAACAAAAAGGCTAGCCAATTTTTGTTAAAGTATGTTTTAAAATGGAACTGGTACATCCATACTTTTTTCTCTCTTACAATTACTAAGTATTCTTTTTTCTTTTTTTTCCAAAAATAACTGTAATTTAATTCAAGGGCATATAATTAGACTCAAGGCTATATTTTATAATTTCTCTATTTCATCCTACTCTTGCTAATTTTGTCTCAAATTGTTCTATTTGAACAGGAAGTGGAGGAACATCTACATCAAATACAAGAATTTATTATGACTAGTGTATTTCACGTCACAATGACATCAACAAAATCCACTTGTTGATTTAGAAATAAAGCTGGCACCTTTCGATGCCCAGTTGCTAATAAATAAAATAAATATATGTAATTTCCCCTAAATTTTGCCAAAATGTTTGAGTGAAGCCCAAAATGAAAAAAAAAGGAAAAGAAAAATTAAAAAGACTGTTCAACAACCCATTGCTGAGCCAAGAGTCATTACATCAAGAAGACAAACTTTCCGGATAGTTAAAGTGCCCATATCATCAACATTTTTATTTTCCCATCTGATTCTATGTTTCATGCAACAAACTTCTGCAAAAAAAATTTTCGATTTGGATAAAAAGCGATTTTTTTATGAAGTTTTAAAAACCTGAAAATCCTAATTTCTTGCGGTCGACGCGTGCCGATGATCACAGCATCGACATGCTCAGAATTGTGACGTAGATTCAGGAACGTGTGAGTTCAGGCTTGACTTGTCTCACTTGTTTTAACTCTGTAAATTTAGCTACGTAGTCCATGCAAAATGCTCTTTTCCAGTATTTTGTATGAGCTACTAACTTACATTTATAGAGATAAAACAAGCGAGATGAGTCAAGCCTGAAGTTACTTGTTCCTTAATCTACGTCACAATTAACTCATTCAAAACGAAGTGAAGACTGGTGCGAATGGTGGACCAAAATGGCGGCAAATTTGAGCAATTTTAAAACTGCTAAAAAAGATTGCATTTTATCCAAATCGAATTTTTCTTTCGCAGAAGTTCATTGGGTGATACATAGAATCAGATAAGAAAATAAAAAATTTGACGATATGGGCACTTTAATTTAAGGAGCTACTATATGTCATAGCTTGCACATCTTGAAAATTTTAGCCCAAATTTTTCAAGCGCACTATTTGTAATCCATGTCAATCTTCTCCTTCCTTAACCAACCTAGTTGTTTTATGGTGTACTATAACCTCTTTGGTGTTTAATTCCATCTTAGCAAACCAGTCAGTATAAAACATGGACTGCAGACTGCGGACTACGTACTGGGTGTAAAACACAGACTGAGGTATAAGACACAGACTAAGCATTCCAGACCGGGTATAAAATATGGACTCAGGTATAAGATGCGGACTGCAGACTAAATGCGGCCTACCGACTGGGTATAAAACACGGACAAGGGTCAGGCTAAATCACGTGGGTGGGTGGGTCGTGGGTGGGTGTTTCGTGGGTGGTGGGTGGTGGGTGGTGGGTGGTGGGTGGTGGGTCGTGTTTGCTTGAAGATAAAAAAAAGTATATTAGCTCCCTCAGTGCTCGGTCCAAATTTGCAATTGCCCGCTCACGAATTAATTTCCCCAAACTCCTCAGTTTTATGAAACGTTGAACAAAGGAAAACTGTCTCCCATTAACTATAAACATTTTTTCTTCTGGTCTGGCGAATAATTTTGGTAAACTTTAACGAAAGTGTTCGAAAGTATACGTTTAACATTGGCGTGCGCGTTTGCCGAGAATGCATTAATTAATATAGAAAAGTGTGTTTAACTTGCTTGTTTGTTGTTTCCCAGAACTCACGTTAATGGAATAACAACTTCGATATAACGATCTATGGCTTTTTGTCAGCATTTCAAGTAAAAGAAAAGAACAACTGATCAACTTTTGGAAAACACGAAACAGTTGTGTCATGGCTGTAACCGAATTTTTGGGTCATTTTCCAGCAAACATGTCGTGGTATTTTTGTCTTCATGTTTGGTCATGATTTATTTTATTAATTTTGATTTCACGAAAGCTAAGGATCAGCCGACATGCATCTGCCTTGTAGCAACCGCGCGGTTGTTCGTTTGGTAGCGTGGGAATGCTCAAGTATGTTGGAGCATACGTAACGTCAAGTTCATAACTGAAAGTTTTTACAACATGCGTTGTCTCATTATGTTTACAACCGCAGTTTGTTATTTTTAAAATAATAATAAAATGTGAACCACTGGCAGAATGTTAACGTAACATCTTTGGCACAATCCCTTAAGAGTCACTCAGTGTACACGCCAGAAAGAGATCGCGGACAAAACCGCTGTTGTGAGAGGGCATCGGAAACAGCGTAAAATTATGCATACATGACGTGTATATATGGGAGACCCACGACCACACATGGGGGACCCACGGCCCACGAACCACGACCCACGACCCACGACCCACGACCCACGACCCACGACCCACGACCCACGACCTACCAACCCACGACCCACCCACCCACGCCGATTAGACAATCTCCACGGACAAAGGTACAAAATACCAATTTCTTACCAAGTGATCACGGTGCAATTGAAGGGAATGGTATTTTCGCGCCATTAATATCACTTGGTTTAGAAAACACTACCATAAATCTTTGAGTACCCCCAAAATGTTCCACAAAAATGGGAAGTATAGAAATTATAAATTGAAGACCATAAGTAATACCGGTAGGGAATGTTTTTACACCCCTTCCTCCCAGAAAAGAGCAGGACAAGAACTCCTGTCCCCTTGCATGGGAGTATTCCAGGGTTCTGACTTCTCATTACACCCGCTTTCAGTGTTAAGTGCATAGGCAACATCTTTCAACCGTCTTTCAACATGCCATCTCGCGACATGCTAAGTAAACGACTGAGAGGCCATTTAACTGTAAAAGTTTCCCGTTATTACCAGAAGAAATGACAAATACATGTTAATTACTTACCTCAAATGGCTGCAGTCTGCATTTTATACCGGAGCCCGTATCTTATACCCAGTCCGTAATGCTTAGTCTGCGTTTTATACCTCAGTCCGTGTTTTATACCCAGTCCGTAGTCCGCAGTCCGTGTTTTATACTAACCGCTTAGCAAACTACGCAGCCAAAATAACTCAAAATACCATGAGTGATCTTCTTTAAGTTTACCAGATGCCTGAGAGTGCGACAACTTCTCCCCGTTCCCCACTCTACTAGATTCCCTCGCACAGAGTTTTGTTTTGTCATCAAAAATTCATTTTGTTTCTAGCATCTCATTAATATTTCAGAAAGTTTCCATAATTCCATACTCTTGTAAATTTGTAACTTTCACAAGATTCCCGATACTTGAACTTGAAGAATCAAGGACTGGATGATTCCGTCATTGTAAGCACACTTGCAATGCGATCTTTATTGAACATGAGGCATTTCACCATGGTTACCATAACATACAAAACCACAGATGATAATCTTCACATCTCACATAGCAAAACAAATTGAAATAACTTGGTCATTAGGAAGCACCTGTAATGTTTTACAGGGCATTGCTGGACTCAAGACAAAACATCAAGAATAATAGTAAGGGTAATGTAATCACTTATAATAAACTGATGGCTGCATATAAACAGTGCAAGTTAACCTATGTGATTAGAAATGGCTTGTACCAATCCAAACATAGATACAAACTGATCGTGCACTGAACTTTCAGCAGTATTCATTCATGAATAAACAGCAATTTTTCATAATAAGATGACATTTTTTCACTTTGATATCTCAGTTTAATTAGAAAATATCCCATTGTTGTGCAGATTACACTAAACACTGTTTTTTAAAATTATCATCTTAAAATTGGGATTTAAATCTTAATTGGGAAAAAGCCATTAATTATTAACTAAAGCTGGAGAAAATTATCCAGAGGGATGGGCTGCCAATTTTATGCATTAAAACTCTTTAGATAATACTTTCCCTACTAATTTGTTGAAGATTACAAAATATTTTTTGATCTGGACAAACAACCTATGTTGTACTACATCCTAGTCCGTGGGCAAATCAGAATTCTCCTCACAAAATTGATATGACCACTGCAAAGTTATATTTAAATTGCTCATTGTCTTACTTCACTGCGTGCAAACAAAATTTCGAGGACAAATGTATACTGTCCTGATTCTATGATATGTGCCTGTGTCATTTTAGGTTGGCATGGTCAATTTCCAGAGACAAATACTGGACCTACCTGAAATGAACCGGTTTGTTTCAGCAAAAATCCTTCCTTGATAGAACTCTGAAAAACACAATAACTGAAAATATTAGAAACTTGCAATCAGAGGTAAAACAAGCTGATACAATATTGATTTACACCTCTACCGTTTGATCTCTCCTTTGGACCTTTTCCGTTGCAAATTCTGCCATCATACTAAGCAATCTTTTTTGGCCAAGAGTGTATGAAAGGCGACAGAGGTCGATTTTCTATTATATATATCTCATATGGACAGTGTAACTGAAACCAATGATCCCGAAGAATTCTGGAAAACCAATCTAAAAACCGTTCGAGAGGCGAGCATTAGAAAAAGGGACTAGAAATAATTCTTTTTGCTCACAATAACAACGATTTTCAACAGGTTTGCACCATCTCATTTTCCGGTCTCAATGAGCCGTGACGCAAAACCACAAAAACAGAGACTACACGGTAACTATATTTACATTCAAAACGAACACACAGGTGCACACATTAGGTACAGCTAGCTAGCGGTCTGCTAATCAGAAATGCTCTTAGCCTAAACATTAACCCACATGAATTCACCAAAATGTTGCGACAGGCAAGACTAATGCTACTTAAAATCACCCAATGAACCTATAAATATATACAATGGATGAATTCACGGCCGGCCAAATGAAAATCCTCACATTGTGACCTACAGTACAATACAAAAATAGCAGATCAAATATTAATCGTACCGTCATGTTGGGCATAAATGCCATTTTTTCAAACGAAAAAGTGCAGATTTTAGACATATTTGAAACGAGACAGGTAGAGACACGTTATTCTACAAAGGTTCTTATAAACCGTGATAAATTTGTTTTGCTATAGCAAGTACAATGCAAAAGTCGACCTCTACGGGAGTTCGAAAATTCGTGATCATATATATGCCACGAAAATGACCAGAAATCTAGATTTCGTGGAAATATTTGACTTCGATCACATTTTTCCTCCTAGAACGTGACGTAAAAAATAGCATCTCGAACTGTCCTTGTCGTACAGTAGCATAGATTAAATAATTCCAGAGCTGGTATAACTTAACGCAGATTTCTCCACAATCGAACATCGACCGAATTCACACTGGCAGTGTTTCGTAAACAGAAGAAAACTACAAATTAATCATTCTAGAGCTAAAATTTTTAAAATAGGGCCTTTGAAAATTCCTAAAAAGGTCTGTCAGGAATACGGCGATGACAGGTTACCTTGTATCTCGAGGAAGAGGTGTGCATTTCTCGCCGGCTATGATTTTTAGCTAACATGACTTTATTACTCACCCTGGCTTTCACAGCAATTGCCGTAGACTTTCTTCGGTGATACAATTTAAGGTTTTCGGTTCCAGCTTCGGAGTCACTGTCATCTGATGAATCCAATTCATTTTCTACTACCCGTGGAGTAAAATCATACGATCTTCTCCAAGCCATCTTCATCTCCCGTTATTCATGAAGGCGACCATTATTATGTCCGCCATTATTTTCTGTGGCCACGTGACAAGAACACCAATCGAGACGCTTTGGTGACCTCACTTCCGCTACGTACGCACCCCCCTGAAAATAAAGAAAATATGACGAAATCTGGGAATGAACGGCACGGATGTTGTACGCCGGCCTAGTGAGTCATGCTGGTAAACAGGAAAAAATTCAGGTACAATTAAACTGCAGCAATTAATACTGAATTAATAATAAACTGAATGGCATAGCAAGCAAGACTTTTGCACAGCCCGAGGCTACAAAATATTGTAAATAAAACCTGTTAGGTAGCGTTAGCACGTTTCGTCACTAGAAATCAAATCAAGCATTGTCGTAATCTGGTATACTCTTAGCACCTAACGTAACCCATCTATTCTTAGTCTACACAACACAAGCTGGTTCCAAATGGTCCCTATTCCTCGTTCGTTATCGCTTTATTAAGGCATTGCTTCCGCTGTTTTTCGCGACTTACGAATTCTTAACGCAAGGAAAATATGCAGGAAAAAACTGGTATACGTCATTAAAATCATCCGTTTTCCGGGAATGTGAAAGAAAATCAAGCTGAAACCCACTCGATCTTATGTTTTCACTAAAAGTTTAGGAACATTCAAAACGTATGCAAATTTTCCCCAAAATAAGAAAGAACTTACCCCA
>OZ026599.1:34814085-34851585 GCA_964020085.1 Micromussa lordhowensis | reverse complement strand
GGTCCATTAGGACTGACCAATTGGTTTTATCCGAGAACTCCGTGCTGTTGTCCGCTGTAGATTCTTAAAAAATGGAAGTGCTCACTAACTAGCTATTTTTAAGAATTGTTTTAGCAATTTTAAATACTGTTATAATTATGCAGCCGAAGTAAGTTATTATTACACAGCAGGCATTTGAAACAGAGCGCCGTCAAAAGAAAAACCTTTGTCAATCACCAGGGAATTTTCAAAATCAGCAGAATTGAATGATTTTAACAGGAAACGTACTCTCCGAGGTTCACCGTGTAGCGCTCTTTGCTAAAGCCTCGACATTTCAGACCGATATTCAAGCTTTCTTTCTAGCCTTACTAGTTTTCAGAATGCCACCTCAGATTGACATGTAGAACAATCAGCTCTGTGTATTTTGTATAAAGGTTTGTAAAACACATTCACTTGATGTTAACTACAGGTTGGGAATTTTGGGGAACCGAGGAAAACTAAGAGGGAATCCACCAGAGTTTCGAGTATTAACAAGTAGACAAAAACTTTGTACCAAGATTATTTACATCGCATTCAACTTCAGTGCAACTGTTTTAAAATATCTTCTCAAAAGAAATCATTCCTAACAACGCCATATGTCGAAAACAAATTTTGAAGTTCTTATGAATTACTTGAAAGTACTGGTGAAATGACACTAATGATGAAATTTCACCGGCTGTATTTGCACAATTTCTCTGAACTTTGAAATTCATTTACTTGACTTCCCACGGATAATTAATTGCTTTTGATATTATTTCAGGCAACTATTTATATCTGTAGCTTTTAGAATATGCAAAAAGGACTGTAATTATTCTGGCACAAGGCTTTTTGTCAACTGAAATTGCTCAATTTCTCATCGGATATCGTCTTTACTTTTCTGAGAAAATTTGCGTTGAAAAGTCTTCAAGCTGAGGGCCTATTAACATACTAGATTAGGCCTTTCTTGTCTAAATTTGTGTTTCAAATTTGATAATTCTTAATAGATATCCTAATAGTTTGTTGTCAGCATGACTTAAGTTCAGTCAAGATTTATTCTTGACTTCAGAAAAAGACCTGCCATTGCCACTGAGCTGCAATTATCAACATGCTTTACAATTTTAGTACCAAGATACATTATTGAAAGAGGGAGAAATTTGGAAAGAGCGAAACGTTTGGGTGATTCGAAGGCTTTTGACTCTATCTGAGTATAAGGAAGACAGTTTCATATTTTGCCCGACCGGCTAATGGTCGCTAATGCTCAACATGGGATTGAACGTACAATTACAAAGGATCTTACCAGCGGACTCTGTAGCTTCTGTATCAGACAGGCAAATCTGTTATTTGGAATGGAGAATGTTTCTTCAGTCTGAAACCATCACATTTTGCATCGTAAGCAGGTTCTGTTTTTTTTCCGGGTTAACACTGCTACCAATTGAAGTCGCCGACTAATTCATGTTTACGTCACGATTTGTTATCATTTAGTAAAGTGGTTTCTATTTGAGGAATTCAATGACCAGCAACTTAAAAAAGTGCTTTTAGCCGATGAAAACTTATTTTGGTCCGGCATAGAGCGATACGTAGTATGAAAACAGATAACAATTTGTGAGGCCAGAACGCCGTTTCTAACCTACAGTCGAAACTCCCGTGAGCGAGCACTGAAAATGTCAAGCCTAGGTGTCTGTTTACGAGAGCTTAGACCATTTTTGGGTCAAAATTTGCCTCATTAAAATATGGTAACTGTCGAGACTTGCCCCATACGTCAGTGCCCATCTAGACCCATATAATAACTTTCAGTAGCCACAAAAAATCTAGGCTTTCCAAAGGTTTTTGGTTCGCTCCTGATAAACTACAACACCTTATTGTCCAATTTCCGCTTTATTACCTGTCAAGTGGTCGCTTATGGGAGGTGAAAAACGATACAAAATTTTAAACTTTTAGCTCTAAAAGTGGTCGCAGTTGCTTACGAGATGTGGTCGCTTACAAGAGGTTCCAAATATAGTGATTTGACTTGGAAACTTTTGGTATTTTTGAAAACTGGTCGCTGAGGAGAGTTGGTCGCAACTGGAGGTTCGACTGTATGTGGAGCACAATTTATAATTTTGTGTTGGGGGAATCTGGAAATTACCAAAGAGTCCCTGTATAACCTGACTATTGACTAAAAAGACAAAACTATGCGAGCGAGCCACGCAAAAATTAGTATCGAACAAACCAATGAAATTCTGCATGTCCTGAAGATAGATAAGTCGGACATCTCCGAAAAATTGCACCGTCATCCCCTAAAATGGCCGAGAATATATGAATGGTTCATTCAGTGAACTTCTGTATTATTTTCTATTAATAATTATAGTCTGCTCCCAGTCGCACCCACTTACGGCTCGGACCAATCGACTCGCAAGTCTTGGTGAAGAAAGAAAAATTAAACCTTCGTACAAATTCGCAAGTCGCAGAAAAAGTCAATTCATGTAAAAATGTTGTTAGATTAATTAAGATTAATGATTGGCAAATTGCGTCTACTTGCGTGCAAATTGGACCTCCACCAAGGTAAACTACGTCATTAGTAGTCATCATAAGTAAATGTAAGAGTGCGCATTTTAGCCGTTTTTAGACGTTTAGTCTAGACACAATCAGGTAACTTGTTTCTCTTTGTTGTCAGAACTTCACTTTGTAACTGAAATGTCAATTCCTACCACAGGCACAAGTACTAGTGTTAGATGGTTCGTGGTTTTGGCGTCTTCTTGCAGGTCAACCACACTGTGCGCCGGAAAAATTTGAAAACAGCTTTTTCGATCTAAAAAGGCATCAAATGTTTTCGGTCCACACTACGCCAGTCATTTTGGATTTGTGCTTGAGGAACATTCGGGTAGTAAAATCAAAAGTTTATCTTGACGTTGTCGTTTTCGTCGTTGTTTTCGAAAAGCTCCGTTTTCAAAATGTTTCCGTCTAAACTTAAAAATGCAAAGCCGGCGTTTTTTTTAATTCCTCCGGTTTGAAGAACGTTTTCGAAAAGCTCCATTAGTTTAAACACTATATTAACTGTTGATTTTTGATCGACAACGGGGTTTTTCTCAAAATATCTGAAATTTCCGCCTTAGTTGAGTTTGAGTTTGCTCAAAACAGCTTTGCTAAATACTTGAAAGGAATTGCTGCCTAGCAACCCGTTTTTATTCATGAGTAAGCATATTTTGACGGATATTGTACACCCCAGGCCAACCCATCTCATATATTCTTGAGTCAGTGTGTGCTTACCATTTATTCAAAAAATCCGCGGAAATTTCCTTATCATTTGCCAAATTTTCCAGTTCCAGTCTCTTATCAGCTGACAATAACTACGGGAAAGCGAATTGTAAACGGAAAGCGCCTTCTCCTTCAGTTGATTTGCTGATTTTGGAAAAACCCTTAAGATTATTCAACGATCATCCCAACCAATAGATCGTTTTCACTGTCACGCAATAAAAAAATAAATCGAAAACTATCCAGTGGAAAAAGCTGAGAAATTGTGATGTTATAGAAGATATAAAAATAAGACACTTCTCCAAGTTTTAGCCCTGTGCGTTTCCCCAAACTTCAGATATTCGTCGAAACGTTTCGCAGAAATTTACAGAGCCCAGTATGAAAACGCCATATTGGTGTACCTCCATGGTACACCAATATGGCGGCCGGAAAATAGTGTAAACATCTGGAACTTACTTTGGCTTTCTAGGCGACTGATTATCAGTACTGAAAAAACAAGTATTTACATAAGCACTTTTCCTAATGCTCTAGCTTTTAACAGGGCTCAAAATCATGAGATAAGTATATATTTTTCAACAAATTTGATCGTAGCCTTGTGTCACGCACCTCCATAACGCGGAAATTCAAAATGCTCTGGTTTCCAAACGAAGCACGCTATTGAGCTGTAAAGTTGTAAACAGATATAAATATGTCACCTCTTATACCTGATGAGGATGAAAACTTTGGTGGATCTTTAGTTTAAGATTTTAGAAAGTGATGACGTCACGTGAAAACGATCTATTTATTCTGACAAATGGTAAGCAACCAGTGACTCAATAAAATATTCCACAGTCTTCTCTCTATTTTATATAACCTCGGGGTACCCAGTATGTACACAGGACACCAACGCAGAATTAGATCATTATTTGAACGCAACTAATTTGGGTTACATAATCTGTGTCATCGTAGACATTCGTAGCGCTATGTTTCTACTGGTAGTCTCGAATTTGCTTTATAGTACTCGAAATGTGATATTCAGTGAAACGGAACCATTTATAAACTGTAAAAAGCAGTTGTTTTCATTAAAGCAAAAATCGATTACAAGAACTCTGAAAGCTTCTAAAAAGTCACGGACTATGTTACTTACACATCCGACGACATAGTGGTGACTTGTTAAAAACCGCACCAAAATTAAAAGGTAATGTAACTGAATTAAAACCCAACTTACCACGTTTTCTCTTTTTACTTGCCTTGGCGCTATCACATTTGTAATACAGTGAAACCTGTATTAAGCGGACCCCATGTTAAGCGGACACCCTCTATTAAGTGGGCACCAGCTTGAGTCCCTAAATTTTCTTCCTACATTTACTGTACAATAAACCTGCATTCAGCGGACATCTCTGTTAAGTGGACGCGGACACACCAATATTAAGGCATTTTTTGTGCACAAAACCTGCAATAAGCGGACACTTCAAGGCCTTTTTACTTCTAAAAGCTCAGCTCAGACATCTTTAAATAAATTAAAGCTAAGTAGATTGTTCCAGATTGGTGCATTGACTGTCTGGACATCATGCTACAAGCAGTCTTTGTAACACTGTAAAGGGGGCAAGTTTCTAAAGAAACTGTGGTACTGCGTCGGTGGGAGTATTACTGGGTTGATAATGTAAATTGGCCACCGTAAAGAGATTCGGAAGCTAATTCGTAGCTTATTTGCTAATGAACTTCATTTTGATGACACGTATTGAATATTTAAATAGCACAGGGTGATTTTACAAATTATTTTAGTTTCACATTTTATTAGTTCATTGTGGGTCCACATCAGCCTTATGGCTGCCATTCTGTGAACCTGCATTACTAAATAAAAATGATGATGATGATGATGATGATGATGATGATGACGTTTCGAGCGTTAGCCCTTCGTCGGAGCGAATCAAGGAATTGTGGGTTGTGTGTGGTTTATATACAGAAACATGGAGCTACGCTATTGGTTGGTGCCTGGCAACGTGAAAAGCAACAGAATGAATTAGTTGAATGAAAAGCGTTCGTTGATACCAACGTTCAAGAGTTTTGCGGCTTTCTATGCTTCCTTGATGCTGGGGGGAGGCCGCAGACTGCCATATGTTGCTTAGAATGATTCGGCAGATTAAAGTGTCTAGCGACCGGTTAAGAAACGTCTTTGTCGTCTTTCTCTACGTCGCGAAGGTGTTCTCGGAATCGGTCGCCTAGTCGTCTACCTGTTTCGCCGATATATAACTTTTTGCAAAGAGTGCAAGTAATGCAGTAGATGACATTGGCTGAGGTACAGGTAAAATGATCTGTGATCTTAATGGATCGCTTGGGTCCCGACAATTTCTCAACGTTGTAAATGAAAGGACGTCGACGTCCATGTTTTATATCGTGCGCACTTTTGTAACACTGTGTTACAATAGTTCCATACTGGGTGTATTTTGACCAAGGCGAGGACTTCAAGCTAACCACGGAACTGTCCGACAAAGAGCAATATTCCCGCAACCAGGCAATCAAAAACGGCTTAAATGAAGCAATACTACTTATGTGAATAAAAGAAGCTTTACTTTCAAGATAAAATTTTGTGTCTTTCAAGTAATCAAGGCTTAATTCTGTATGAAAATGATTCGAATTTTTAACCGCAACCAGTAAAAATACCCCATTTTAAGAGCCTGCTGACGCGTAAACAAGCACGGTGACCCCATTTTTTATTGCATTTTTTTAATGGTCATGTTATGAATATTAACTATGCCAAGTTTCAAAAAAAAGTTTGATAGTAAAAGAATCCCGATACTTTCGAATTGTGTCCAGTCTCTTACCGATAACCAATATGACGGCACAAACCTAGTTTCCGGATACCATCGGATGCATGTGTACAGGCGAATTCGATTTGATTACGCTACGTCTGGATGGGGAAATTTTTGAAAAGAAAAGATAAAAATAAATGTCAGGACACATGTGACGGGGCCTAAGGCGAGTTTAACGAGTAGATTGTTAATCATGGGGTTGGGGATATGATATTTAAACGATTCACTTTTGGCAATAAACCCCTATTATTAAAAACTGGATCATTGGATAATGCAATTCGAGAGTTTTCATTGGCTTAGCCATCATGGGCTATGAGCCAGTATACCATGCTCTACGAATATGGTAAGCGTACGCGTGATTTTTTTTAGGCGTTTTTATTATTTTTGAAGTTTGGTTTGCTCTATTTTGGGGGCGTTTTTAATAAAACAATTATTTCACTCGCGCTTGTTGGATATGAGATGTGATTATAGCCAACTCGGCGCTATGTGCCTCGTTGCCTATCAACCATCTCATATCTAACTCGCGCTTGTGGAATAATTGTTAAATAAATTTCTTTTAGTTTCTTTTTTCTCACTGTTTATATATATTTAAAGCACACAAACGCAACGTATAGTGCATTCCTTTTGTGCACAGCATATTTCTCATAGATGGAATAAATTGGAATGTCGCTATATTAGGAGGTGTAAAATGCCATTTTAGCGTCGGTTGCCGTTGCACTGCAGGGTGGCAAGGGCAAGGACATGTTCGTCGGTGGGCTTTCTTCAGGCAACCTTATGTTTCCTCTTTCTTTCTTCTGTGGATTATTGTTTAACTACTGTTTAATTATTGTTTTTTAGTAAATTCTCAGCTCCGACTATAGCATTTCTAGCTTTTTGATTGGCTAAAAAACTCCGACTATGAGCCAATAGTCGGAGTTTTACGTCATATGGAAAATAGTGCGCCAAGTTTCAAAATTTTCCGCACGAAGTTTTCAACTTCAGCCCTCTATAATGGCCGAAATAAAAATCGGCGGAAAAACCCGGTTTGAGAATTTACTAAAACAATTATTGTTGGATATGAAGTGATTATAACCAACTCGCGCTACGCGCTCGTTCGTTATTTTATCACTTCATATCCATTGCGGGCTCATGGAATAATTGTTATATAATTTTAGCCTTTTAGTAGTTTCCTGTCCTAGAAAAGTCGCTAAAAACAAATGAAGTTTCTAGATCTCTCTCCACAATAATTCAGTTAACATATTCACCTAGGAGTTCTAGGAGAATCTTTCTTACAAATAAATTACCCAGTACTAATTCTTATTTTTACTTTAAATATCTAGGGGGACTGCCTGCATCACACTTCTGGGGATGTTGTGTTCCATTTTGAATGCTATTGTTTCAAATAGCTATTATGGGATGCTTAGGGGACCCTTAGGGGGCAAATACATCCTAATTTTCTCCCCTGAGCATCCCACAATAGCTATTTGAAATGTACATGCATGACCCTGTTACGCCGGTGACCCCCTCCCCAAATTGGAAGGCCCGGTGAGGACGGAAAACGGAGCACTAAACTGGAAGAATTCGGAGAGCGAAGCGATCAGGGCGGCGCTCTCTGGGAGCCTGTTCGCAGGCTACACGTTGTGTGCCCAGGGGAATGCTACAGTCGGGAGTTTAATAAACCCTCATCGAAAAACGTACCTTATTATATTTATCAATCTGCAGCTGTGTTCCATTCCAAAATATTTTATTAAAGGGAGCTGATGATTGCCAGCCATAAACCACGCCGTAGAAAAAAAAGATTGTTCATTTAATGCGGCTTACTCTATGTGAAACGTATCTAAAGAGGTACCTTTATACGTAGGAATTGTCAAAATTGAAACCACTACGCGTTATACATTTTTCAATCAGGTAAGTATTCATTTCCAGTGGGGTTAGAATTAGGATTACTCTAACCCGAACCTCATCCAATTGCTGGTTTGCACTGTCGCGCAATCAAAATTAAAAATCGTAACCATTCAATAAATTAAGCCAAGAATCTGAGATATGATAGATGACTGATATATAAACAACCTTGCCAAGATCAAATTTATTGAGCTTTGTATGAAGACGCCACGTTGGTGCCCTTCTGAGGGGCACCAACATGACAGCCGTACAGTAACAGAAAAAAAAACCTGTTATTAAGTTTTACTATTGAAACGAAACATTTTAATGTCAGGCAACGCATAAACTTAGAAATTCAAACGTCCTCTATAACAAAACGAGAAACCCTGTCGAGCTTAAGATGAAACTAAAACTTCAGAAAAATTGGTCATTTTTTTTTTTAATTTTGGACGTCACATGAAAACCGGCACTCGTTCCCAGGGTCTCTCACCTTCCCGTGAGAGACCCTGGGAACGAGGTTGTTGAGAATCGAGAGCTTACTGTATAATAATCGTTCTAGATCTGGGAGCTGACTAGAACCAGTGCGAACTCTAAGGACGAAAATGGCCTTGGCAACTACTTAGCGCCAATTCTTGCCTCCAAAGAACCTATTCGGTCCAGTGGAGGAGAAAAAAATAATTAAAATAAATATTTACCCCCATTGGGGATCCGACCACAGGTAATTGCCTGTACAGTTGCTATGGAAACTGAGCAACAACATAAACCCCTCAATGATCAAGGAAAAGAGGAGAGAGAGGAATGAATAAAATACAAAAAAAGAAGACAGAGGGCAAAGAGGTAAATAAGAGGTTAGGGTGGGTGGGTCGGTAGACAGTAAACGTTTAGGGATAAAAACAGCCAGAAAATTTTCATTCTCACTTGTCCGATGAACAAGGGCCATCTGCCAACAAAATTACAAAAAGAGTTAACCAAGACTTGCCCAGGGCAAGCAAAATTTGAGAGCTGCTTGTCACAAAGGCAATCTAGAATTCAAGTATTTTAAGCCCTGATAAGAACAAAAAACTAAACAGCAAATAAAGCATCCAACACCAACTAAGTTTAAAACAGATTTAATAAAACCCTTCACAACAAGCCATCAAGGCCGTAATGAAAACATCACATCACAGAAAATAATACACCAATAAAATGATCATGGCACAAGACCTATCAAAGGAGCCAAGATCAGTAATAGCTGAATTGGATACTCATAGGCAAGCAATGGCAGTTTTACAGGTCGGAAATGCTTCAGTTTTAGGGAGTGAGTAATGCAAAGGTTAATCTACAGTGTATGGTTAAGACGTTTTTGGACTAGTAAAAACAAGCAGCTATTTTTATGTGAGGATTAACAAAATAATGTCAAAAGATGAGAAAAGCATGTTACCAACACATAACTACAGAGTACCCAATTTAGTACTGGCCACCAGTACTATAAGTCTGTGTAGGCCATAATCAACACTACTCAGTAATTTGACTCCTTGACTACTACTTAAACTATGTAGTGCATGTGTTATTAACAAATTGATTTGATATATTGCAGACCTGTCCCAGATATTATGTGCAACAATGCTTTATCCTTAGCAGGAACCAACGTTTTTAGGAAATAATGGAAGTAGGCAGAAAAAAAGATAAAATACCTGATGTATGAGATTATCTAAAAACCAAATTACCCTGAAGAATTATAGCAAGGTCAAGTGAATTTCACTGCTTAAAGGATAAAACAGATGAAACTGGTCTGCAATATTACTAGTACTCAAGAGCTGAGTTCAGTGGAAGCAATGTATAAAATCAATCTTCAACACTGTCGCGAAGAGGCTTTATAACAAAAATTATTATGTAACATCAATACTGACTAATCAATGGTTATAAAATGTGCGCGATTATTATTATTATGCCATAGCTATTTTGCAAGGTTGCCATCCACTAAATAGGAAACCCAAACATCTGAAGAGTGATTTTAGTCACCAAGAGTATCTTGTTCAGCGAAGGACGTTGGAAAATAGCTATGCAACCTACTAATGAGGTCTAAATGTTTCAAGCCAATCAAGATCCTTTACATATCTTGTTACATAACACCTAACAAGAAATAAATGTTAGCAAAATACTGGTGACAAAAACTGAGCTCTCCAACATTTATTTTAAGAGGACTGATTTTGCTTATGGCAGTGCGTATGTGTTTGTGCTGACACCCATTTTATGAAAACATCTTTCTATGATTCAATTGGTAGCCCTGTGTCAGAGGGAGGGACTACTGACAGATCATAACCAAAACTCATCGCATGACCACCAAACGGAAAAAGAAATGCTCTATGGCTTCACTTAGTCTTGATCAAACAATGTGAGCTTCTTTTAATTCACTATTATTGAAGAAAGACACCCCCTTAAATTGAAAAGTCATTCATTAGTGCATGAATAATGTTTATATCAAGTCTAAAAATAACCTTGACAAATTCATTTTGGTTGAAACTTTTTTTATCTAATTAAAAAACCAAAACCAATAGCTCTCACAATGGTTGGCCTTAAACACCAGTGACTTCGATGACAACAAACGTTATAAGTTTAAGGCAAGCTGAAGCAACTCAATTACTGATCCCAACGAAATGACAGCTACTGTCCTGCCACTTTCAAAATCACAAACATTTACCACTGTAAACTCAAGGCATTAAACAAATATCATGTGATTAAATAATGCAAACAGGAGCCATGAAAGGAATCTAACAGATAGCTTACTTGTAATGCAGAAAAATCAACCAATTCCTTTCTTCCTTTTAACTTCTCAAAAGCTCGGAAACAATAATACTCACTTTTGAAAATACTCCGCACAACTAGTGAAATCACTACTTATTGATATACAATTGATGGTGCAGTTAACTGAATGTGATTCACAGAAACCAATCAAAAACCAGTTATAACATGGCTTTAAAAATTGAGAAACCTTTACAATAATCTAGCTGTTGTGTTGACGTATACTCCTTTAAACCAGCCCTAATTAATTAATCTTCAAAGAAGTTTACTTCAAAAAAGACCAAACCTTACACAATACAAGCAGAAACAAAAATGGGTTTGCCCATCATCTCATATGGAGATAATGACAAGATACATGAAGTATGGAAAAAGCAGGGTCACTAAAAAGAAGAGTAAAACAAACCAAACAAAATAGCACCACTAAATAAGCACAGAGTTTAAGGCAACCAGTTTCTGCCTCTCACAATTAATCATTAATCCTGCTTAATTTCAATCCTTGCTTTTCCAGTTGCACCTCGATTGAGACGGTATGTCTCAGACAGCTCTATATTCTTGGCCAAGGCCTCACAGAGAACTACGACTTTAGATTTGGTGTTGACCTTGACGGCAGCAATTGGGGCAAGCCAAGCTTCTTCCGAAAAATATGGGTAGAATTTTGCAAGGAAGCCGGGCTTGTCTTCTGGCAGGATTGATATCGCATCCTGAAAAATATAAAAGCAACATTGCTGAGGATGTAAAACGTTTTCCTGGTGTTATGAAATGCATGTGTGCTGCTATGGAATTAATTTAAGCTTTTGTCATAAGCATATATATACTGTTGTAGTGCATTCTTCCCAGCTCTCAAACTTTCAAATCTTTGTTTAAGACTGAAGGTCTGGAAATCCAGTAATCGCTTCTAGTCCCCAGAGGTTAGTGCAACTGCATTTGTTGGGGAATATGTTCCCATTTTTCCAACAAGGTTTTGGGGTTTTGAGAAAGGCTTATAGCTTGACTGGGTTTTTATTTTGTTGCATTCCTACTACTACATGTAGTGCCTGATTTGAGCTATGTACATTGTAATGCTATACCGACAGCACTAAACACTCACAGGCTCACAGTTCAAGATGCAAGCCAGGCAGCTCACAGTGTACGAGTCAAAAAATATAAATATGAGGGAAAAATATCTACCATGGGACACTAGATGCTCAGGTTTAACCCTTTAAGCCCTGATAGTCCCATATGGCGCAAAACGTTGTCATAATATTTTGTTAATTTGTATGAAGTTTGGACACCAAAAGGATCTTTGACAAATCTGCACACTGGAAGCATTAAATCATACCCCCCCCCCCTCCTGTATCAGACTTGATTAACCACCCCTCAAGTTTTTGCAACTTTTGCCTGTTACACTGTTATGGTCAAGTGAATATCTTATAAAAACCTGCGCACACAGAGCTGCAAATGAAGTTATTGTCTAGGGGTATACCCAATACATGCAAGGAATAAGGTATTTGTAAACGTTTTTCTGTTTTCAGTTTGGACGTTCTTCAAATCAATCTGTGACGTCCTGCATGTCTGCTGTGGTGATTTATGACTTACCCCAAACAATACCTTTCAATTGGTATATTTCTTGTGGTCTTTGGGTCTACAGTTACTTTTTTAGAAAAATACAGTATTCCTACTGGGGTTTAAAGGGTTAAAAGATACCTGCCAGATTTGGTCAAGTCTAATTAAGTCTAAAAGTTCTTCAACCAGGTGTGTATTTTTTCACCAAGTTCTTCCACAGCTTGTTCCCTTTGTTTTCAAATTTCAAGGTTTTTCAAGGACCCAATGTTCTTTAAAGGACTTTTAAGGCCTAGAATTTGATTTTTAAATTCAAGGGCATTCAAAGTGAACAGTTTAACAGTTTAAAACTCTATTTAAAGTGCAATTAACCCCCAAATTTTTTTTGTTTGTTTAATGAAATCTGCTAGTTTTCCCTATTATCTTGATTGATAAAATCCCTACGTTTCTACAGGTGTTATTATTTTCTGTCCCACGGCCAAGCATAGTGGGATCTGGGTCGGGCTTCTTGTGACGTCATTGAAGAACAAGACTCAGAACACTCAAGAGACATTTGACTGGATTTTGAGTGCTGTGAAAACATCTTTGGGGTATATGCCCTTCATATTTTATAAAAAATGGACAAGACTTTTAAACGAAAGAATTGTATCATCTAGTGATACAATCTGAAGTCTAGCTAAGATAAGGACGGCTACGGTGTATATATTTTTTTCCAATTTTGGAGTACGGGTCGCCAGTTGAGCCCACCACACTGCCAGTCACGAATGACAATTTGCCGGCCCATTGGGCTGATCCACTGATCAGCACTTCTGTACATATTCCTACCGAACCCTTGATAGTTCATAACCACGAGAGCATATCTTTCTGCTAATTATTCAAAAAAGAAGAAAACTTCATTTTTTCGCTTCGTTATTGCTGATCAACTGTATGGATACAAAGTCAATAGGCCCTTTGCAGGATCCGGTCACATGATACGGAATACATTACGCTGGGACGCAAATGACACAGTGGGACTTCCAAAACAAAGGAAAGTCGGGCTGGACTGGTACGGGTTCTTTGTTTTTTAAGTCCCACTGCGTCATTTGCGTCCCAGCGTAATTTATTCCGTACCATGTGACCGGATCCTGCAAAGGGCCTATTAGTGTGTATGAACATAAACATTGCGAGTTACACAAATTTGCATTTTTGTACTAGTAATGAAAAATCCTTCGACCACACCTTGAAACAAAAGGTTCAGTATGGTATCAGTTAAATGAACGAGCTCATTCTCCTACCAGGTTTCTTTTAGCTTCCTTTCAGCGCTACAATCTCCATCGGTTATGTCGAATCTAAATGGTTTGTTTTAAAATCCTCATATAATTATCAATGTTTGATTTGTTTTAAGTTTGTAACTGAGATATATTTCGTTGCTCTGGTTGTATATGAAATCCACAAATACATAGCTAGTTCTGCAGTTTGAAGCCTCACTAATCTAAATCGCATCGTTGTAGGGCGTACGTGCCATTGATTATTTGTTTAGTAAGCTATCTATTTTGAGGATATAGAAAACTTGATGCGTATAATTTGCCATATAATTATCTCACCCACAGTAGTTTCCATTATTTTGGTCTAGGAAAGCTGGTGTGCTTTTGAATTGAATAGTCAGATGGCTCCCAGCTTATCTCAACCACTTTTGTCTTATCGACCTTGACAATATCGAGCTTTGCACTAGAAGCTACATGTAGGGAAGAGAAGAATGTACAGGCAATGAAAATCCTAGGTTTTTACAGCAGCGGCAAACCCGAGATTGACGAACTGCACAATGTCCGACTTCACACAAATCTGCAAACTGCTTTCGACTTCTCCTCGCTTCTTGACGAGTGTCATTGAGATATAGGAATTGAATGAAGAGGATTGCTCTATCCTAAGCATGCTGTACTGCGAATCGCTCCAAAAACACATCTTCCATGCATCCTGCAACGATTTTGAATCACACTGTCGCGTGTTCGCATACATTCTTCTAAAAAGCAAAACATTGTTAGTCCTTCGATGACGTCACAGGCCAACTCGCCCCATTCTTCGCTATAGCTCAGAACGGAAAGAGCTAATTTTACGGACTACCAAAATAGCTATGACGATAATTTTTTCGCAGTGGCAATGAGAAAAATAAGGAGATTTGTATGAGAAAAAAAAAACACATTTTGGGGGTTAGTTGCACTTTAAGTCAAAAATATCTGACCTGAACATAAAACTCAAACTTCCCAAAGGAAATCGGAGTGCAGAAATTAAATTTTACCAATTTCAAAGTGGAACAGTAGCGAACAGAAAAATCATTCAACGTTAGTTACTGGTACAACAATACAACAAAAGTGCAACATAGAAGCATAACTTACACTGTCACTCTCTTCAAATTTGCAGGACAGTTCTACATAATCTTTCCCATCATTAGGCTCTGGGACCCAGTTGTACACCTACAAGAGTAAACAATAATGACATTGAAAACAAACACACAATCAAAACAATAGTAAGCATACACTGTACAATCACTACACAGAAAATATCGATAGCCCTTAAAACTCAATTTTACACCCAAATCTTTTCCCAGAATGTTCCTATTTTGCAAGAAAATATCTTTGCCAGTTGTATGCACTATCTTGTTCTCAGGACAGCGAGTAGTCCACCATTTTTAAAACTTGTAGCAGACCTTGATGTGTCTGGGTGAATAGAGAGAAGACAAGCCATTTTTTAATGCTGTTCACATCAAACTGATCAATACAAAAAGAGGAACTAACCCTGTTCATTTTCATAAAGATGCATGGCTTTTCCTCGTCGTCGTAACCATATCTAAACCCTGCGCTATCGTTGTAGCATTCACCAAGTGAAGTCAGGTCCATGATACAAGGTTTGGAACCCTTCTTACGCTCGTCATCAGTACAGTTCTGGTACTTGCCATCCTGATTTTTTACAGCTTCTTTGTAGGCTAAAAAGAGAAAATAATACCCTCTTGTTTAAACAACAAGCCTTCATACTAGGAATAATCAGCAAAAATACATATATTGTAGTCATGCAATAAGACCACTTAAAGAACTGAAAAACATTTCGGCAGTGTACATGTATGTATATAGAAAAGACGGGAGGAGAGGTGGCGTCATGGTTAGAAGCCTTGACTCCTGATCAAGTGGTCCAGGTTCAAGTCCCAGCTGGAGACATTGTGTTGTGTTCTTGGGCAAGACACTTTATTCTCACAGTGCCTCTCTCCACCCAGGTGTATAAATTGTTACTGGTGAATTTGATGCTGGGAGTAACCCTGCAATGGGTTACCCCCAGCATTAAACCTAACTCTATGTTGCTTCATGCTACAGCAATGGGGGTAAGCTCAACTCTGATGGGCCACTTGGCTCATATACACACTTTCCCTTTTATAAAACCAAGACTGTGCTCTTTGAAGTTCCAAGCTTAAAAATGTAAATCTCGATGCTTCTCACCAAATTCCTTGCCTCCAATTTAGAACTAGTTTGAAAATTACTACATGTACATCGCACATCAAGATAATATTTCCAAACTCCTGCATGTTATTTTGCCTTACTGATTGCAAAACATTTCTTTACTTTTAGTCAGCAATCCAACCAGGCTGGCTCAAATCCCTAAGGACTATATACGGTCCTGAAAGATGGAGCAACTAAAGATATTGCTTCCTCTACTAGATGGGATGGAGGTACTTTACAAGTTAGTTAAAGTGCGGCATTTGTCCTCCAAAAATTTGCCAGTACCCATCTGTACTCCTGGCCAGGTTGTTGAATGCCAGTAACACTTACCCAGGATTAAAGCAACTTGGTCACGGTATCTTGAGTTATATTAGCCACATACAAAATTACCATTAAATGGGCTTTGAACAACTCAGAGCTTCGAGCAACCCAGGGATTTGAACAACCCAGCCTGAGTGGATAGAGGCATGCGAAAGTCAAGTATCAGGGTACTGCAATTACCCAGACCTGAAGTTGGAGATTAATGCACAAGCCATCAGGTCACGGAAATTCCTATATCAGTATATCAATATCCCATGTGAACAACTTCCATTCTAATTTACACAGCTCTGTTGAACACTAGTATTGTTAGGTCGCACACAATAATTATCACTCTTTAGCAATCAAGGCTTGTTCTGCTTTGTTGCTGCAATCTGAGCTTATACATGTATGTTGATCTTGTTTAAACTAGAACTTAACCTAAACAAAATTTACCCAAATTATATGCAAGTCCTGTAAAGTTATTAGTCACACGTTTGATGGGAGAAGGGCAAAGTACACTAGTGAACTACCAACAAAATCAGTCATAGCTTACGTTTCAAAAAGCTGTTGATTGAACTAACAATGTCATCGGTATCTGCATTTGTGGTTATTTCAGCTGGAAGGGGAATTAGGCCTGTGAAAAAAAACATTTAGTTATGGATAGTATTACTCACAATGCCATAACAACCTTATCCAACCATGCTACCTAAATGTACAAAGATGTCACAAATAAGAGCATAAATGCAAATTTTCATTTGTGAGGTGCTGAAACCATGTTTCGTCATTGTCACAGTAGCTAAAGCGCTACATTAGCTTTGAAATGCAAGACATGGCCATGCGTTGTAAGAGAAAGACCAGCAAAGTCTCTAGTAAAATCCACTGCTATCTTAAACATTTTTATTTCAGCATTCTTACTGCTGTAAATTATTAAAACCTTATAAAAATTTCTTTTTGAGAAAACAACAGAACTCAAAGTTGAGTAAAGTGCAACAGAATGGTTGTGAATTTATAATTTGATTATATCATTCAAGCTTTGAGTTTCATATTGTTCAAACTTCACGTTGTTCGCTCAAGTGTCAGTGAAAATAAAACGCTTGTATGAACTGTAATATTACCCTACTGTTTGTATGAATGTATCCATAAAAGTAAAACTAAATCGCTCGTAAAAAAGTCTGAACAAATTTGAGAAAGAGCTTTTTCTAGCTTCAAGTATTTGAATGTCAATTTAGCTCTCAACAGATGACGCTTTTGTATAACAAATCAAGCACAAAATCAATACGATCGAACATGTACAATACCATACTTCATGCAAATACAAAACAAACTTGCTGAATCATATTGGTTCATGTCAACAATATACACGGAGCTATTCGAATTAAATGTATTAAACGCACTTTTCGGGCAATCACGAAAACTGTTCCGTTTTAACACCTGAATTTTTAAGCTACAAAACTTAATTGATGTGCAATAAACAAGATCGGATGAAAGCTGCAGAACAACAAAATTTTGGGACCCACCCCTTGCTTATTTCGAGTCTATTACAATACGCACTGTTTTATACAAAAGATCAAGTAAAATGGAACAGAATTCTTAGAGCGGTTGACATACTTTCACCATCAACACTTTATGCCACTCGTTTAAAGCTTTCATTTAAGCTTGCAAATGCAAATTAATGTCAACCGCTTGGGTTTTGGAATTAGACAAGCTCGAAATTGATCCAAGCATGTTCGAGTCAAATACGGAGGAATCATATTTCAAGATTTGTTCTCGCTATAAAAGTGAATCAAAAGCTAAAAGAATTGGAATATTCCGGTGAAATTACAACAAATTCAAAGAAAGATATAATCTCCTGGGTAAAAATTTTCCCGACGAAACCACTCGTCGTGAGCTCCGTTTCTTTATTTCAGTGTTATTTGAATTGCTAATGATGTGAAACCACATGCATACTGAACGAGGTAGGTCGGCGCACATTTAATTACAGTTCTTTCTGTTTTGATTTTGAAAAGCGTAGCCAAGATAGAATCTACTCACCAATGCTTACAAAACCTACAAAATAAACAGAGAAAAAAAGAAACCTTGCTTTCCCGCTAAATATCTCGTCATCTTAGGGCCATCTTCTCGAGCTGGTACCGTGGTCATGAAGATAGTCAGCATAGAGGCGAAAAACGCCGCCAAACAACCATAGAAAATGAAGAAGAACACCAAGATCTTCGCTGAAATAGCAAAATAAAGGAATAAACCTCATTATAAAACTAAAAACTACAGTTTGTGGTGTATTTCATTAGCAAAACTGTTCAACAACCAACATCGAGCATTGTACAATTCTCCTTGAAGAAAACTTTACGCAAGATCTAACGACACTTACCCCAGCTCTTGCCATTTCTACCCATAACTTGCACTTCCCCGTTTTCGCCATCTTTGTTGTAAAGGAAGTGCCCAAAATCTCGAGCGCTATCCTGAAAACGTTCAAGTCTTGTCTTTCCTTCTTGGCCCTGTTTAGCGTACGCCATCTTGCAAGCCTCACCACGCGAAACACCGGCAATGAGCACGTGATCTCTCCTTTTCAGGGCACCGAGTCAAACTAATCCCCAGGGACGGGAGGCTGGCAGTCTGCGCTAAATATTGCGTGTTGTGTGTTACAAGTGTCCACCGAAATTAGGAGTCCAAATAACAATTCAGAAGCTCCTTCACTGTATGCATAGATACGTTTTTCGCAACATTTTCGTGTTATTTCTGTAATCGTGCGCAGTGATAGTAAGAAGCTGGGGATTCAAAATCTCTTAACTTCTCTTTTTAACTTAATAGCATGTCTTTCGTATTCAGCACTATAAAACAATAATTAAGTCATCTTTTATATCTTCTACTCTATCAAGTGACTTTGTTCTTTTAGACAGTGACGCGCTTAAAGCTAAAAATGTTGCTAATATATATTTTCCAGCGTGAACGTCAAATATAGCGAGCACTTGACTTTTACTCACATTTTAGTATAGTGGTAAGTGGCAAAATTCTTTCAGACAAAGGTCGCCAATATTTATGAACATTCGCTTTCACGTGGCTTGGCACATTATAGTGATAATGGATTAATTTACATAGCGTTAATTATATGCATGCATCGGTTCAATTGTGAAATCATGAAGTGAGATCGCGCTATATCAAGGTACACCTGACTGCCGTTATCATATTAGTTAATTTTAATCTGTTTGTTAACCCGCCAAACGCGAGTGAAATGTTATATAAACCATCAAATCATAATGAAAACTACGGAGTATGGATCGGACACTCAGCGACCCTACAATGCTGAGATTTTTACTGTTATTCTAAATATAATCTAAGTGACACGATTCATCGGAATGACGACGCGAAGTAGATTGCCCCTGGGTGTTATCGACCAGTATCCACCGAGAGTTAACTTATTGGCCCTATATGACTTAATTATATATGTCTTTCAATCCGTTAAATAATGACTTTTCTTCAACTCGTAGGAATGTTTTCTTTTTTCTAGTCACTTCAACTATTTTGTCGTACGTTTCGAAGTTTGTCTCTGACGGGCGTTCTATATCTCTGACCAGGCACCTCTCTCTAGTAGATACGAGTTAAAACCCGGCCTCTTAGCTTAGCATATGGTCCTCTATAATGTAAGTGTGCACGTGTTCATTCGTGCACTCCGAAGTGCGTCATAACTTTTCAGTACAACATTTGCGGTTTTAATGTCGCCTATTTTCTGCCAACCTACTATAACAGACACTTATAGATAAAATGCACGTCGATATTTATAGCTGAATACGTTAAAATGATTAAAGTGAAGCCTGACAGGGCATGAAAAAAAAGACGACAGTGTCCCAATGAAGGCTAGCTTTTACAGCGGGACCAAAGATTATGGGGCTATGGAGGGCATTGAGGGCCAAGTGTCTTTTTCGAAGTCTCACTTTGGGGACCATTCACTCATTCAAGAAAGTGACGCAAGAAGTCTTTTTGATTTTTCTATTTCGATGGACAGGGTTTTTTTTAGCAATTCAGTCAGCTTTATGAAAAAATGATAATAATGATAACTGGTATATTAAACCAGGGCGGGAAAAAGTCGGGCGGTGATCGGGAAAAAGTCGGACGGTCCATTCACAACGGCGACTTGTAAGTTAGGAGAAAATAAAAGTCATCCTAGCTTTATTGCCGTTTATCAGTTCTTGCCGAAGGTTCGTACTTCACTGTTATGAGCTTAGTAGCAAGCAACAAGAGTAATTTCTTACTGTGTGATAAATGCAGCAAATTACTGCTAAAGATTTCGGATTTATCCGTTTTTATGTTCTCACAAACATCAACGAAGATAAATTTTCTTACTACGTCAAAGTGTCCCATTGTCACGCGCGCGCTTTTTTGCAGCTGCTTCCCAATCTGATAGAGGGCGGACAGCGGACAGCTTTGCAGCCGACGTCGCTTCTTCACCAACGAAAAACAATGAAGCTTGATCAGTTTCAACTTACGCTTACGTTTAATTCACTCTTTGAATAATGAGAACAATCCTCTCAAGAATTATACAAAATCCTATTGGTTGATTTGAACGTGCAGTGAAGATTTTAATGGTAAGTAAGTTTATTGATGTATATGCTTCATTTGCAGCTTTTATAAAGCTTCAGCTTAGTCAAGCTTGATGTTTATATCTCACCTATAGCAGATGTTTTGTCCTGTCTACGGAACTGGCTTTGTAAAAATGCTACAAGATATGCTAATATCATATTCTGTAGTTTTTACGAGTTTGTGAAAAAGCAGTTTGTAAACGGTGTCAACGAACGCGTACTAAAAAGACGAGAGAAATTTAAATCACTTAAGCCAGTTTTAAAAGAAAGTCATTTCTGAAAATTGCCCAATTTCCCAATCATGTGGCTTATGCTGAGCTTAATTTGCTCTATATGTTCAAATTAATACTTTTGCCGTTTGTTGAATAACTGAATCCCGGCAAGACTCACACGAGCAAGAAGCTTAAAATTAAAGCTTAAATCCATGCCGATCTTGTGAAACAGTTTGAAATGGTTGCCGAAAGAACTTTGGGAAATGTGAATGCCGTGCCTAGCGCTCTTCTTTTTCGATCGCTGGTCTTTACAGTGTGTTAGAGAAGTTATATATTTCATTTGAAATATAAATAAAAAATATCACCATGGTGACGAACTCAGCTCAATCGTTTTCAAAATGTCGGACAAACCCGAAGGTTCCGATACTCATCTGGATTCACGAGAAGAAGAAAGTGAAGATCCTTCAAAATCTCGCTCTCTAAAGAGTGCAACACATAAACTTAAAGCAGAAGCTTTACGGAGATTACAGCTTGGAGAAGCTGACTACGATAATGAAGGCGCGAAACATAACGAAGGGCGCGAAGGTTCATCCCACGACGAGAATGCCTTGGACCTTGGAAACGATAGTGGAGAACAAAGCGAAAAAGCTCCAGGAAAATCTGATGTCTCGAACAAGGAGAAAGACGACACTGTAGATGTTACTAATAGCCTCAGTGCTGATTCAAACGCCGATAAAACCCGAGAAAATGAAGGTTTTGGTAACGATTCAGCGAAACCGAACGAAGACACTTTGGGAGATTCTGTTGTTGGTGAGAACATAAAATCTAATCGACAGAATGAGGAGGGATCTGATATATCTGCGCATGTAGACGGTCAAAAGGACCCTAAGGTTAATGATCAAAGTATAAGTAAAGGAAGTGAGTCTCAAAGCGAGGGAGAAAACGGAAATCAAGGTATTTCTAATAAGACTGCGAATGAAGGTTCAAGTCAAGGACAAGGTGGTGCTATGCGTGATTCAAAACCTGGCTCGGCGAGATCACGACCGGGATCAGGGAAAGCAAAACCAGGATCAGAAGGATCTAGGAAAAGAGAAGAAAGTAAACAGAAACCCAGCAGCAGACCTGGATCTGGAGTTGGCAACAGGTCTAGGCCAGGATCAGGATCTACTAAAGTATCTGGAGGTGGAGGACAAGAACAGCGACCATCAAGCGGCAGACCTGGTTCAGTCTCAGGCAGTGGGTCTCGACCACAATCAAGAAGTAACAGAGCTGCTGCAGGTGATGATGGTGGAACTGTTGTGCAAGATGAGCCTGCCAGTGGAGGTGTTGGAGAAGATACCTCCAAGAAAGATGAGGCCTCTGTGGGTGATGCAACGAAACAAACTGCACAAGACCTTCCTCAATCCAAAGCAAACCAGGATAAAGCAGAAGGGGCAACTTCTTCAGATAACACAAGTGAAGGCATGTCACACACAGTAGGCATGGGTTCCGCTGAAGAAGGGCAAAAACACCATGGTGATAAAACAAATATAGCAGGCTCTGACAGTATAGATGCTGAAAAACCATCTGCTGAAATTAGCGGTGATAGTAAATCTGAATCAAAACAGACTGGAGGTGATGATAAAATAAGTGATGATGTATCACCTCCGATGAATGAAGGAGCAGAATCTAAAAATAAAACTGTTGATTCTAAACAAACTTCTGATTCTCTTTCCGACAATATACAGGATTCTGAAGCAGCAGAAGCTGGTAACGATTCCAAGGAAGGCAAACCCTCTGAAGAAACAGAAGGTGACAAGCAAACAGCAAGCAGTTCTGATCAACAAGGATCAGATGATGCAAAGTCTAGTGAACAGAAAGATGCATCAGAGACATTAGAAGGAAAAGATGGTTCAAAAGATAGCACATCTGCTGAGGGTGAGGAAACCTCAGTGGCAGTTAAAACTGGTGACAAAGATGGATCAGTAACAGAATCTAGTGTAGAAGGGAGAGAACAAGATGGTGTTGCTACAAAAACAGAATCTGGAGCTGCTGATAGTGACAAACCAGAAATACAAACAGATCATGGACCCGGTGATCAAGAAGGTGCAAAAAAATCCTCTGATCAACAAACTGCAGAGCAAGGCACAACTGACGATGCTGCAATAGATGGGGCTGAGGAAAAGAAAGAAGATGGCAGTGAGAAAGAGAAAAAGAAGAAAAAGGCAAAGAAGGAGGGTACAAAACGGGAAGAGAGCATGGAGGATGAGGATGAGGCTGATAAAACAGGAACTGCCGTTGATGAAGCACAACCAGTTAAAGAAAAGCACACTGAACCAGGTATGTAATAAAACTGTGAAGCTGTGAAAAACTCATTTTCATGAATGTTTTGCAAGAATGTTCATAACTGAATTCTCTGAGTTTTGTTTTCTTTTGTGAGGCAGGTGGGCCTACAGTAATGGATGGGATGTTGGACTCCAAAATATGGATTGAATTCTGGGCAGGGCTGTGTTTTCTTATGTTCTTCTTGCTCTACTGTCAAAGCGCCTCCCACAAAGGGTACCAGCTAATTGTTAGCTACAGTGTAGGGTAGTCTGTGAAAAATGCCAGGGAGGGGGGGAGGGGAGGTGGGTCACTTAGGCCTGCCATGCTCTACTCTCCCATTCATTACCAACATCATTAGTTACACTATGCTACAACAGTGAGTGATGGAACACAAGTCACTATTTGATCCTTTCAAAGAATAGAACAATTGCATAAATTACATTCTTACATTAGGATTGTTAATTTCATTAGATGTTAGCGTGTAATTTATGCAGTTGTACTCTCCTGTCCATTAGCAATATCATAAGTTGCACTATGCTACAACAGTGAGCGATGGAACGCAAGTCATCATTTGATCCTTTCAAAGAATAGAACAATTGCATAAATTACATGCTTACATTAGGATTGTTAATTTCATTGGATGTGAGCATGTAATTTATGCAATTGTACTCTCCTATCCATTAGCAATATCATTAGTTGCACTATGTCACAACAGTGAGTGATGGAACACAAGTCACCATTTGATCCTTTCAAAGAATAGAACAATTGCATAAATTACATGCTTACAGTAGGATTGTTAATTTCATTGGATGTGAGCATGTAATTTATGCAGTTGTACTCTCCTGTCCATTAGCAATATCATTAGTTGCACTATGTTACAACAGTGAGTGATGGAACACAATTCACCATTTGATCCTTTCAAAGAATAGAACAATTGCATAAATTACATGCTTACATTAGGATTGTTAATTTCATTGGATGTGAGCATGTAATTTATGCAATTGTACTCTCCCGTCCATTAGCAATATCATTTAGTTGCACTATGTTACAACAGTGAGTGATGGAACACAAGTCACCATTCGATCCTTTCAAAAAATAGAACAATTGCATAAATTACATGCTTACATTATGATTGTTTATTTCATTAGATGTTAGCATGTAATTTATGCAGTTGTACTCTCCTGTCCATTAGCAATATCATTAGTTGCACTATGCTACAACAGTGAGCGATGGAACGCAAGTCATCATTTGATCCTTTCAAAGAATAGAACAATTGCATAAATTATATGCTTGCATTAGGATTGTGCTTACATTAGGATTGTTATTTCATTAGATGTTAGCATGTAGTTTATGCAATTGTACTCTCCCATCCATAAGCAATATCATTAGTTGCATCATGCTACAGAAGTTGAGTGATGGAGCAGAAGTCACCATTATTTGGATTCTTTCAAAGGAAAGTACAATAGCATAAATGAGGCCCTGTTAGGGTAAATTCCGACAGGTAACACAGCTCTGAAATGGCTACATGAAGGAGCTGAAATGACGACAGACGATGAGCCACTCACCAAACTTATGACAGTGAAAAAAAAGTGAAATCAAAAGCGACATTGACATTTAAAAAATTAGTCAGTAACTTGCAGCACATTCGGTAGAAGAAATTATATAACTTTGAAATATTCTATGAGGATGCTGCTTACTTGCATTTTATATTGTAATGCTGGGCCTGGCTGTTTGATTAGAACTGTTGCAAATCATTATGAAGCTTCCTGTCGTGGATATCATATTAATTTTTTCCTTGTCCAGTTTTTCTTCCAAGACTGCCGTAGCTTTACTTCTAGAAAGCTATATGGTGAAGCAAAGATAGATCAAGAGACCGGCAGGTTCAAAACACAGGTCACAGGTCACAGGTCACAGGTCATTGTTTTACCTATACTGAAACAACCCAGAACAATGACCTGTGACCTGTGACCTGTGACCTGTGACCTGCGTTTTGTACCTGCCGTCAAGAGACTGACAAGAGAATGGCAAATGTACAAATGAAATGAACTGTAGGACCCTATTTTACACTCAGTGATATATTTTTTGATTATTTTCTGGATGGGCCCCGTTCTACATCATGAAGAAAAAAAGAACATGTGTGTTCATATCAAAAGATTTTGTTTATTAGATTATTAAATTAGCCATTGAGTGTTTAGAAATCTTGAAAATAAAAGTGCTGTCAAAGAAACACAAAATAACATGATCAAACTCCAAGCACCTAAAGACCAAAAAGTACATTTTCTGGGTCTTTTCTCTCTGTATTCCCATGTTGGAATTTGCAAGGCAATTATGTTTGTGTGATAATCATCTGAAAATGTAATTTTTCGGGGACAGAATTATGAGAATGCATTTACATTTAACTTTTCCGATATCAATATCAGTGGCTTTGAACGAAATGCTTACAGTGACATGCAAACCTTCTGAAATTGCAATGTGAAAAGGTTTGAAACTGAGATGGGGGACAAAGAGCCCCCTAACAGGGCCTCATAAACTACATGCTTACATTAGGATTGCTTTCTCATGTTAGCATGTAGCTTATACAGGTTTACTCTCCATTCATTAGCAATATCATGAAATGTAATTGCATCACATATTGCATCACACGATGGCAGTGAGTGATGGAGTACTAGTCACTATTTGATTCTTTGAAGGAAAAGTACAATTTGCATAAATTAGATGCTTACATTAGGATTGTTTTCTGATTAATTAACCTCTCAACTGTCTTGGCGGCTTTCCTGGAACAGTTGCAGTGGGATGGTTTTTTGGGAGTGAAATGTGTTGATTGGTACTGTTTAGGGTGTAAAAATCTAATAAAAACAACTTCCATAAGAGTTATTGTGATATATTTTAGGGTTTGAGCTGAAAAATGTTGGTGTCAATTATTTGTATTTTTTCAGATCTGTTTTTCCATTTTACTTTACTAATTCATTATCTCCTTAGGATGCAAGTGAATTGAGCCACATCAGCAAAACAAGGTTCCTTGAATGTATCATTTAGGGGTTATATATTTTCAAAATTTTTGAAGAGTATCCTGGTTGTCATTTAATGTTACATGGGAGTCCTTCCTTCAGCTCAACTACTGGTCATCCTTTCAGGCTATGTACATGTAACAAGAGTCAGATGCTAAAATATTTAGCTTTGACCATAAGTTCACAGTAAGCAAGAAATGAAAACTAAATTTATTTTATTTGTTTCTGTCTCAGGAGAAGTTGAAGAAGAGCCAGAAAGAATTCTTCCTGATGATTTCTATTATGATTTTGATGACCTTGTGTCAAGGGCGTTTTCAACAGAGGGCATACCACCAGAGTTATTGTCATTTCAGTATCCTTTCAACAATCGCAGGCAGTATATATTGACCAATCATGAGGTCAAGATGGCTGGAGTCAAGGTCCATAAACACACAAAAAAGAGTGAGGCCAGTATCCATTCTTATTATATGGCTACAATAGTGCGCGCGCTCTGATTGGCTGCTGAGCGGGCATTATTTTCTTGTAATGACCGGGCATTATAAAAAATTTGTTTTTCAATGTTAAATTTGACCTAGATCTTGGTGTAATAAAGGCAAAAATTGTCTCATTTTCAGAGAAACTGTTTTTACTGTCCCTTCTGGTTTCGATCGCATGGCCAGGGTTTTCTCTGTTCAGTGAACGTGGCCTCGAATGATCTCTCGCATGCGCAAACAGATATTGGAAAGCGCTTCCGGTTTTTTCCAGCGCTAAAAAGGCCATATAATAAACAACTTATTAACCTCGTCCGTTCGGTCATTACAGGGAAATCTCAGACCTCAGCCTTGATGTATTGACCTCGCTGTCGCTCGGTCAATACATCAAGGCCTCAGTCTGAGATTTCCCTGTAATGACCTCACTCTCAGTTAATAAGTGGTATATCTTGATCAACTAAGCTTTGTCAATAAAGGATTTATTATATAGAAAAAGAAGACTATTTTCTTCTTGGACACAGCAGGCAATCCCAAGAAGGCAAGGTAGTGCTGTCTTGCCCACCTGGGTAGCCAATTACAGTGTAGCATTTGGTTCATCTTGTCTGCTCATGGAGCTAACATTATAAATCATGTTTATGGTTGTAGCTCTCAGTTTACATGTATATATAATTAGCAGTTTGATGCCATACTATTAGACTGTGTGCTAATTTATTCTGGATACATTCCTTAACTCCCCTCTTTCTTTACAAGCCATTCATTTGGTTATGAGTGTACCAAAAGATCAAACCTCCATGTCTTGGATGAGAATTCAGTTCTATTCTCGGCCGGGAACACTGTAGAAATTCTCAATCTGAAAACACAGGAGCAGACGCACATCAGAACAACAGGAGGTGGTGGAATTGGAGCTGTGGCAGTAAGTTTGTTAATTTTTAAACAAAATATGAAATTATTGGACATCATGAAGATATTAGTGGTGAGTGGTTAATCCAGGACTAGTGAGACTATGACTGACTTTTCTGCAAGTCAGAGAATTCCTTAGATGGGACTCAGCAAATCAAAGGTGTCGTAAAATGGTTTGCGATATTATCCAGGGCTGTCATTAAGGGCTGTAACCCGTAACACCTGTTACGGCTGAGTACATGTACATTCGATTTTCCCTTGATGCTACGGGTGAAATTGCCTGCTGTTGATAGAATTCACCCACAAAGTAACAAGTTTGCGACATGTGACTCAAAACAGCCCTGTTATCAGAGTCATGCAATTTGACTACAATTCTGCAAGTTGCATGTTTTTTTTTAGGGACCTTTACTCCTACAATGTATATTTTGACCCTTCATGACTTCAGCATAACAAATTGTTCTATCAGCTTGAGGAGAGGAAGGGAAGATAAAAAATTGCAGTAATTTTGATAAAGGTTAAATCAACATCATCTAATATACATGTACATGTAAATAATAACGTACGGTACAACTGGTTCAATGCTACCAAACAACTTTTCCACCATGCCTGACTAAGGAATAAAATTGTTAATTATTTTTCTCCAACAGATCCATCCCAGCAGAAAATATTTTGCTGTAGCAGAGAAAGGAGTGAAACCCAATATTAACATCTTTGAGTACCCCTCACTCAAGCTGCATCGCATTCTTCGTGATGGCACAGAAGAAGCTTATGCTCATTTGGACTTCTCGCCCAAAGGAGACAAGCTGGCGTCTGTTGGCAGTGCACCAGATTACATGCTCACAGTGTGGGACTGGAAAAATGAACAGGTCATCCTAAGGTCCAAAGCATTCTCGCAGGATGTTTACAAGGTGGCATTTTCTCCTGAGGATGAAGGTCACTTGTGTTCAAGTGGCTCTGGACATATCAGGTATGTAGACTACATGTTCATGTATAATTACGTCCGTCTTACATTTTAAGAAATAGAAAACACGTACTGTGTTTCTATCAAGTTATGCACCAGTCATTTGAAACCACCGCACCCCCTGCTTCGGGCCTTAGCGGGGTATTAGGAGGGCTTTCACCTCAGATACACTCAATTTTGGTTCCCCAGTAGGCAGGGAATTCTCTGGAAGTCATGGTCTTCTCATCCCCTACCAGGGGAATGAGCAGGACAGTCACTCCCTGGTCTGCGGTTTTCATTTTTTGCGCCTCATAGTAATTTTGCATACATTATTGTTGCTTTCTTACTGTCGACTCGATTGTGGATTCCCGTCTGAAAATGCAGTGTAAAGTTTCTTATCGCCATGGACCAAAAAAGGCTGTTGTAGCCAAAAATCTGGAAAGTTTGATCGATAAAGGTAGGCATATTTTAATGATATTGTACGCACTTGACTCATTGTTCGTGAATGAAAACTGAAAGAATTGTTTGTTCCGGAACGCATCTGCTTTTAAAGTATTTTATTCTTTTGTTATGAAAATCAGTTGCATGTTCTTGTATTCAAAATGTTGTGCATGCATTTTTGATGTAATTTAAACATCATTTCGCATTTTTCAAATCTTATCACAAAATGTTTTAAATGTGATTGTTTTTATCCCCATGTCTCCAAATTTTTCAAACGACGAGCCTCTTGGTGATAATTTTAGAAACTCTATCTGAAGCAAACCCGAAACACCACTGACTGTTGCCCGGAGACCGGGGACTTCACTCCCTTTCACTTGCATAAAATGCCCTGCTCAAGCACAAATGCGGGGGGGGGGGGGGGGGGGGAGAGGGGGGGTTGGGGGTTTCAAATGACTGGTGTTCAAATGACTGGTGCATTATAGAGACACAAATGGAAGTTTGGAAGAATGCGAAATTCTGCGGGAAAACGAGCCGACAGGTGAGTGTTTCCACAGCTTTATTATCCCAAATTTGTACAATTGTTTCTATAACTCAATAGAAACTTGGAAAACATGTTTTCTATTTCTTTTAGAAACTTCCACAGCTAAAAAGAAAACAACTTTTTACTTTGATGATTGAAATGTGAATTCTCCTTGGTCGCACCACTATTAAGTCAAAAGTTCATGCTAGTTTTGTGTTTCTATTGAGTTATAGAAACACACTTTTAAACCAATCAGTGTGCATAGGTTCTTTGGGCTATTTTCTAAGTATGCTTCTGAAAACACCCCCCGCCCCTGTAATTAGGTATCTCTAGTAATGAAAAATTGCCTGTGCATCAGGCCATCTTCATTGACAGACACCTTTGATTGGGAAAATTCCATGGGCAGGTGTGCTGTATCTCTAAAAAAATTTACAATTTTTATGAGGAGTTTCACATGAAGATGTACCTCAAAAAGTGGTTACAATTATTATCTGAAAGCTCTAACTTGATTTCAGAGGGTAAGTTAAGTACATGTACATACCCTGCATAATTCCAAGGTTGAGGGCTTTGAACAGTGGTGCCAAATAATTAATTTCAATTGGTGATTAGATAACGTTGCTAATGAACCTTACTCAGATTTTGGTCAATGGCAAACACATTCACTGGATTAAAGTTGCAAGGACAAATTGGAAAGTTTGGTGCCAAAGAGCTGTCAGACATAGAAGGTCAGTGTTGGCTTGTTGATAGTTATAATAAATTACCTAATTCCAGAAAAAAAGGATATGGCTGTATATATTGCAAAACTCAGAAAGCAGTGAACAGTAATGGTAATAATTATATTTGGTTTGTGGTTTTGAGGTTTGCTTGCATGTCCTGAACGTTATTGTGATTGGTCAATACACAATAATATTATCGACCTGACAGAATGAAATCGGAATAAGTGTTCATGGTTTTTTGACACTCACAATGCAGTGGAACGCCTCCTTACAGCCACCCCGGTTAATACTAACACCTTGTTATATAATATGGCCACTTTAGTTTTAGCCCAAACAAAACCTCAGTCAGCCAATTTTGTATTTAAAGAACCCCTTTTTGATACGCATAGTCGGCCACCCCATTAATATAGGCAGATTTTTGTGGCCCATTTGTGACCCAATTAACAGAGCTCTACTGTAAGTTGAAAGATGCAAATGGTCTAAGCACTTGGTTGAAATTTTTGACTGCTGTTAGTAGCAAATTAATAGCTTTACACTGCATCACTGTCTTTGTTGATGCAAAAATGCAGCATTGAAGGTCTAACACTTACATGTAAAAGGTCAGGTACATGTATCAGTGCAAGGTCAGTGAATTTACCTTAGATTGTACCTTCAAGTTGATAATGAGTCACTTGGGCATGTTTAAATCATGAAGTGGCAAAATGATGAAATGAACTGCAATAAGCCTAAATAGAACTCAGGTTAGCCAACATGTGTAAAGAGTGCTGAGGTTAGCCTAACTATCACTGATATGACAGTGGTTAGCTCTCCATAATTGCAAGGGTTAACCCTTCCAGAAACCTGTATCCCACTTTGACTCTTATCTGTAGTGCCATTTTGTGTTTTAAACATGCCCCAATGTCACTTTACAGGGCCGTGTTGTTTGAAAGCCGGTTAACACTAACCCAGGATTAAAAGTTAACTGAGGCATTGATTTTTCTTGTAAAATGTTTTTCCCTTCCAATTTTTTGCTTAGTTGGAGATTATTCAAATTAAAAAGAGAAGGCCAAACAATACAAACAGAAAACCTTTCCATAAAGCTCCAAAACTGAAATCAAAATTGTCGCTAACCCTGGGTTAGCTTAATCGGGCTTTGAACAACCCGGCCCAGGTGTTTCCCTCCTGTGACAACACAACAGTTCTTGTAAGTTGTAAACTAATTACTTTTGCTCCAATGGTTTTAACACACAGGTTTTGTTGAGCTTCCTGATGGAAAGGTACTGTCAGGATCTGAATGGGGAAACATGCTGCTCTGGGACGGTGGCCTAATTAAAGTGGAGATTTCCAAGAAAGGCAGAAAACCATGTCATGTTGGAATGATAGAACAGTTCTTTATGGATGAAGGAGAGCTTATGACTATTGGTGTTGATGGTTTTGTGAAAGTTTGGGACTTTGAAAGCATTGACAATGCTGACACTACAGAGGAAGGACAGCTGTTTGAGATGGATCCAATGTATGAGTTAAAGGTAGGAAAATGATACAAGAAGATGAAGTAAAAAGGTTCCCAGAGCTTATATTTTATTTAAGGATGTCAGGTGATTGAATTGCATAGAGGATAATACATGGCTGGCGTAGATATGGACATGTATCTCTTCAAGTGTTCAAGTGAACACTTGAACACTCAAACACAAGTTGAACACAAGAAGATATAATATTCCATATCTACAAGCAACCACATATTATTTTGTTTATGATATATATGGAAATACTGATAATGATGTTTTTGAGTGAAGTTTATTATCAAGTAATTCCAGTTTTATCATGTTGGAAGGTTTAAAAAGTCATGTTAGTCAGTATTTAGTCTCATTAAATGCTTTTTGCAGGTTGGCACTGATGTTAAACTCATGTCAATGGTTAAAGCTGTAAATACTGAAGCTCCAATCTGGTATGCCCAGGTAAATATCATCTTGATTAATGCTGTACCAATAGTGTTGTAGCAAGGCTTGAAAAAAAAAAAATCTTCAATTCCAGCTTGCCCTTCAGATAGGCAGATCTCAAATGTTGCTACAATAACAACGACTTGCTTGAGCCCTTGCCTATTGGGCAAGTGAGAATGAAATTTTACTTGGCCAATGGAGAAATTTACTTGTTTTGAACATATTGCTCTGTCATGCAATTGACAATAAAAATAAGGTTTAGGATAGGATGAGATTTGGTGATCATAGTTATAGTGCTCTTCATTAAAGAGAAATGATTCAACTTGGTCAATAGGTTCACGAAGGATTTTAAGAAGTCATCATCTGGTTTTTGTGTGTCACCAAATTCTTAAGACACTGAAAGAAAGACATGAAAATAACTAATGAGAAGAAATATTTTGAGGTTAAGGAAAAAAATGTCATCCCAAACTTTAACGCATTTCTGTTATATTATAGAGCTGTCAAAAACAAATGCGAAGGATTGTTTTAAAAAAGTTATGTTTCTTTTTTTAAACACTTTTAGGATGCTTCTGGTGGTATATGGAAGTTGGATCTATCTTTTACACATACGGTAAGCATTAAAATTTGAATGTTCTTTAATGTATCATACACACCTGTCCTCATGTCATTCTTCTGTGTAGATGCACAAGGCAGCCATCTCTGTCTTGGTTTTAGTGACATGTATAATCAGGGGTTTCATTTTTAAAGGATTGGATTCAGGCAAATTGACCAGCTGTGAGGACAATTTTGCCCGGCTGGTTTGACCATCTAGTGGGACGTTTTCCTTACAATTAAGGTGGCTCAAAACAGTTTCCAGCACTTTCCAAGACGTAGACTTTGATGGATTCTTATAACCATTCTATATCAGTTGATGCCAAAATCATTGTATCAAAAAACTGCCCAATCATTGGTTAACATGTTGCTGTTAAATTTGTGGCACAATAGGTTACCATAGCAACAATATTACCTGCTAAAAACACCTTTAATTTTAGCTTTGAGCGCTTATAACTCAAAAACGAGCTTGGTGACCCCTATTTTTTATTATTGAATTATGATAAGCATAATTCGATGTACCTTTTTGCAAAGTTTTAACAAATTCTGTGGAGTGGGTTCAGAGCCACCTTAACTTTTCGAAAATTTAAGGTGGCTCTGAACCCACTCCAGAGAATTTTTTAAAACTTTGCTAAAAGTTGAATCTTATCATGTTTATTATAATTCGATAATAAAAAATAGGGGTCACCGAGCTCGTTTTTGAGTTATAAGCGCTCAAAGCTAAAATTAAGGGTGTTTTTAGCAGGTTATATTGTTGCTATGGTAACCTGTAATGTAAAATAGATGATTGCAACTTGTTCACCAATGATTGGGAATTTGTATGATACCATTATTGTAGCATCACTTGTTAAACAGTGGCAGTATTCATCCCTCAAAGTATAGCTGTTAGGAAAGTGCTGGAAACTGTTGCCAGCCTCCTTAAACAAGTTCAGTTTAAATAGTTTTGCCTGCCTGTGAAAACCAGTTGCCCTCCTAATGATAACGTTAATGAAACCCCTGTGTACATGTAATTTGATTAAAGTACCAAAATGAATGAATTTTGTGATACTAAAGAAGAAAAGGGCAAACATTAACGACAATTCATCATTATCTCTCACTTAAAATACTGCGGCTTTTTTTTTGTAACAGAGTCATGCACCGGAGAGGATGTACTCATATCATGCTGGACCAATCACAGGCCTTGACACTTCCCCAGTTGCTCATTTTGTGGCGACAACAGGAGTGGACCGTAAGTGAATTATGTGGGAATGCTTTAATCACTTAAATTTACTGTAGAAACAGGTATCTTATAAGCAAAGGGGATACCTTAGTAGCAAGGCTGTCATTACGTTTTGAGTCACCCATTGCCTTGGTCCTCACACCCGTAACAAACTTGTTATGTTGTGGGTGAATTGTTTCAAGAACAGGCAAGTTCACCACTAAAGGATACTCACCCATAACAGGTGTTACGGGTGACAGCCCTTGATGACAGCCCTGTTGTAGTATTGTGAGGAGACTTCCCATAGGGGAACATCTCCTATACGGGGACGCCTGTTTTAGGACACACTATAACTGTTAATTAAGGGGGTACTAAACATACATCTTCAATATTGGGTCATCTACAATATGTATAATAATACGGTGACTCATCTTCATAATTAAACATTAACTCATGATCACTCTCCTGGTGACACACAAATTTTGTAACCTCTGGTAAGGTCATTATATGGGGGTTCCACAATAATGGGCCAGAAATTCATCTACACCATGTCACTTTGATGTGAGGTATATACGAAAATAATTCATTGTATGAAATACAATACTACTTAATCTACTTTCACCATGTCACTTTGTCACATGCAACCACTGGTGGCCCACTCCATGACGTGAAACCCAAGGCTGTCATTTCTTTCTCTGCAATCCTGCACCAGGTCTCTCTGGGTCTCACACCGGAATGCCACTTTAATGTATAGGTTCTTTTGTGGCAGGATTGACTATCGGCGGTTGAATATTTATATTTTTACAGATACTGTTCGTGTTTATGACTATCTCTCCAAGACACCCATGTGCCAGGCTAAGTACAACTCAGGAGGTTCAAGCTTACTGTGGGTTCCCAAAGAGGTAGGTTTTATGATACTGTCTATAAAGACAGTAGTGCCCTGATCTTGGTAGTCAAAACAACAAAATTAGCCACTCTGGAGTAAGGGGTGTTTATGACCAATTCAAGTGAATTGTGTTATGCCAATTGTAAAATGTTTGGGAAAAAGTCAGGGACATGTATCTGTAATTATGTGGAACAGTTTGGTGCTTCGTGCTTCTTTCCGAGTTCCTTGTAAGTGTAAAGGATAAGTTACAGCTACTTATCACTGGAACCTAGTAGCCTGCTCATGTTTCAGTATTACTATTAGTTGGTCAATACCTATCAATTTTAACTGAATAACATAATTGACCTTGAATGTATTCATTGAGTACAGTTCTATGTCTTCTGCAAGTATCTTTTTACGTACTCAGCAAGCACTCATTGCCATTTTGTTGTCAGTTAAATTTTTCTACTGCAGGTTTGTAGGTACATGTATATGTATGCCTTTCAATTATTTACAGTTTGGAAAAAAATTAGGATAACAAGGAGAATTCTCACAGTCTTCTTTTGCAGCTTTCTTGTTTACTCACTTCACTCATTTTACTCTCATAGGTGGATTCTAAGGGTACCAAACTGTTGACTGGTTTTGCTGATGGTGTTGTTCGTTTACTGGCGCTAAATAAAGTGGACCCGTCTCAACTGCGGAGCAAGAAATCCAAGCTCAAGTATGAGTTGAATCTGGAGCAAGTCTTTAAACCACACACAAAGGCAGTCACTGCAATGACTATTGATGATCAAAGAGAGATTCTCGCCACTGGGGTTAGTAACTAGATCTGTTTTTGAAGCACCTGAAAAGATTAACATTTGGTGACTGATGCCTGCACATAACATGGAAGCTGCCAAGGTTTCTACTACCAAGTTACTGAAGTCACAATAAAATTGCTTTTTGACTAGATTTGAGACACAATTTTGTCCAAATTTAAGAAACCTTTGGTAGTTATTCTTAATGTTTTTCACTAACAAGGTAAACAAGGTTTTTTCTCTTTCTTATCAGAGTGATGACTGTACGGTATTTTTCTTCACGGTTGGAGACACATACAAACCAATTGGTTTCATCGAAACTGCTTCTCCAGTTGTGTCGATAGAATGGTCAAAGGACAGAAAGGTAAAAAATAGTCAACATTGAATTGACCTTTTTGCGTAAATTTAACGTCAAATGGGATCTAGTTACTGGACGTCAGACCAAGTTATTCATTTATTTATTCTATAACTTTGTTTCTTCACCGCACTACATTTGATTCCTACTGTGACAGCTACTGCGATGTTTTTGTTTTCATTTGCCACCAGGCTCCAAAGAGCGTACTCATCAGCTGTAAAGACGGCACTGTGCTTCATGTCGAGGCTCCTGCTTCTGATAAATATGACACAAGCAAGACTTTCCACCTCCCCCTGACCAATCTGCTGACCAAAGAGTATCACTTCACTAGTGTCAAAGATAAACTGAGGGTGAGCCTGTTTGTTTTTTTTTTTGTTTTGTTTTGTTTTGTTTGCCCGTTGCAACTGAATCGCAGTTTGGCGAGGGAAGCAGGGATGGCGCTCGCCTTCCACCAATGTGGCCTGGGTTCGATTCCGGCCCGATGCCATATGTGGGTTGAGTTTGTTGTTGGGTCTCGCCTTGCTCCAAGCGTTTTTCTCCGGGTTCTCCGGTTTTTCTCCCTCCATGAAAACCAACATCTCCAAATTCCAGTTCGACCAGGATAGAGGAGGGCCCGCATGTAAATCAGCTGTGGCTGATGTGGCTTCCTCTCTAAATATCTTGTATGTTTTTGTAGAGCTAGCCTGTAGTTCCTTTCCAAACCAAACATAAACATTTCAGTTCATTCCTGAGGGCGGTTTTTTTTTCTAGTCTAAAGCATAAATGATCTCTTATAGTTGTTTTCTGGTAACGTACTAGAGTATGAAAAGAATCTTTACCGTGCTGTATACACGTATAAAAAATATAACCTTTATTTACCCTCGGCAGTGCTTATAGCGCAAAGGCTAGTGGGGCTGAGAAAACAACTGAAACAAATAATTCAAATTGAACATAACATTGTTAAGAATCCCAACTGGTCGGAGTCAAACCAGTTGGTATTTACAAGTGTGGCCGAGGATTTGAACTCGGAGCTACCGTGAAACAAATCCAGGTAGTGACCAGAGCGGTCAAATGCTGTCGCGTTTTCTAAGATTTATATTTCACGAATGGTAGAGAGACACTGCAGGGACCAGAGAGAGGCTTAATTGCGCGTTCAGTTTTCATTTGCAAACCCTGAGAATGTTCAATGTTCCACAGAAAGCGGAAGACGACGCACGAAAAGCCAAAGAAGAAGAAGAGAAACGGAAAAAGAAAGAAGAAGAACGAGCACGGAGGCGAGCACGAGGGTTAGAAGACGAAGAAGAAAAGGAACAAGAAGAAGGGGAGAAAGAGGGTGAAGACGATGAAGAACAGAAGGAAGGCGAGCAAACAGAAGAGGAACAGCATCGAGAGCCGGGCGAGATTATTAAAGGATTTTATTACGGCAAACCGGATAAATTCTGGGTTTCAATGGTGAGTTTTTCCTTGCTTGTCCAGTCTACCTCTGTCCAAAAGGGATTTGTTTGGCGACCAAGTTCGATTAAACATTGTTTGGTGACCAAACGGTATATGTTTGAACGAATGAAATGTTTTACAATGTTTGAAAATATATTTGATGCAGGTCAAATTTTATCAAACACGGTGTCCAATGGGAAAAATGTTTGGTCACCAAAATGTTTGTTTGATCGCCCAAACATTTCCCGTTTAAGTTGTTGCTGTGTATCAATTGACAGTTTGGTGCAGCCAGCTCAGAATACCAGTTTTGAATGAGAAT
>OZ026599.1:34774085-34809085 GCA_964020085.1 Micromussa lordhowensis | reverse complement strand
CCGGCAAATGAACATTTCGTTTTGGGGCGTTACGAATGTATAGCAACTTTGTCACTCTATTAAAAGGTAAAATGATAAAACCAAGGAGTGGTACTGAAAAATATGGTTTACGAAGGAGCTTAAACATCAAAGCAGTGAGAATAACCCAGGAAAGGTTCTTGCATGGTCAAGACTGGAAGAGAATAGGATAAATTACACTTGACTGAAGTCTATTTCAGTCTACAATCCGCGGCAAGATCCTAAGCCTACTTGTTGCTAAAATGTAGCCTACGAGTGCGATGTTTCTTAACCCCTCCCCCCAAGCGCCTTGCCAGCCATTGCGCCATACACAGGCTGGTGTGATCATGGTGATAGTGATATTTCTTTCTCCTGTTATGATTGGTGATGGAAACCTCTGTGGAAAAGGCAGCTTCAAATATCTATTGTTGCGTTTTGTATTCTAACGTGAACTTTGCTTTTTCTAGAACATTCGTCGAAAGATTGGAAATCTGAGAAGGGCTTTCAAGGAGTTAATGACGAAGAATCAGAAACTCCCTGCGCACGTGCAGGTTACACACGATGTAAGTATATTAATGAACTACACAACTACAGTTGGAGGAAGCAGCTTGATCGAGAGTTCATGGCGATAGATTAGAAATCAAGCCCTCCTTAACTTTGACCTCTGGCTGGGTTTCTAACATATCATTCCTGTACAAGTGAATATATCAAAGATCATATATTTGAACTGCGGAGAAAGATATGAAGACATGATTGACCATCGTAGAGTTGGCTTGATAGCTCAGTTGGTAGAGCACTACACCGGTATCGCAGAGGTCATGGGTTCGAATCCTGTTCAGTGTATAACTGCGATGATTAATCATGTCTTTGTATCATTCTCTGTTGAACTGGGGAACTTAATTCAGCGAGGTGTTCTTAACGAGTCGATATTAGCCTTATATTGCTGTTTTTTTTGTTTTAATGGATGTAAACTTCGATTCTTGCCCAGCTCTTAATGCAGCTTGCATTTGTTAGCACCCCATCCGTTTAACGTGGTTCAATCCTTTGACTGTGAAACTTTATCAGGACCGGGGTACAGGGTTATGTGAAGAAATTCTACCCAAGATCGTACCTTTTTTGTTTTTCACTTGTCTACTGGTAGATATGCTGGGAAAATACCACCTTTTTGTCTCTAATGTTCGCTTCAGGAAAACAATTTACTCCCTACAAAAAGACAAAAGACATTAAAATACTTTACCCAAACTTAAGTATTCTCTAAGATAAAAAATGACTGACGGCAATGCCATTTTGTTTCCAGGAATTTGAAATCGACCCCGATCTCATCAAAGAGCAGAAAGCGGAGGTTGAAACTAAAGTAAGTCCGTATTCGATTGTTTTTCTGTTACTTCAGTGATGACCGAGTCGAACTGTCACTGATCTATTTTCATATTTGTTATTTAGATTGAGTTTGTTCGTAAAGAGATGGCATGGGAAGCTGAAAAGCAATCAATTGGACTGAAAAAACTGCAGAAGAGGTGAGGAGTTTGGTGTCAGTTAATTAAACACGGTTTAAAGGAGGTAAATCACGGTTTGTGTATCTTGAAAAGTTAAGCCTCAATTTTTCACATTCTTCTTTTTGTAATCCGTGTTAATCTTCTCTATCCAGAACCATCCTTGTTCCTTTATGGTTTATTATTATCTCTTTGGTGCTTTTCCACCTTAGTTTTCTACTATTTTCAGGTTTCCTTCAATTTAAAGGTTAGTTCGTACGCGCCCAAAAAAAACCCTCAAAATACCGTGACTGAGCTCCTTTAATAGCGATCAGTTTTGTGATTCCGTGTTAACAGGCAAAAGTTTAATTTAAGAATTTGTTTCTAGGGCGGATAATGCTGTTTGAAGTGTTATTTTTCCTAGCTTGCTGAAGCTTTAAATACACACGTATATAAATATTTTCTCTCGTTTGTGCATTATATCAGATCGTTTTTCACGTGTCCATACTCCTGACTGGTTGCTGTACATTTCTTTCAATACTTCTTTTCGGAATTTGGTTGTACATCGCAATAGTATCATCAAAATGATGACATCTTTATTCTCATCACCTGTTTGCTTTACTATGTATCGGTGATGTGACGAGAAATTACATTTTCATCACTCTTGGTACTTCCTATTACAGATTCAAAGACGAGGTTGAATGTGACCGGATCGTTCTTCGCGCATTTCTCACTCCACACCTTGTCACGAGCTTCAGAGCAGCTAAACCCGACTATCATCACCAGCTGCTACAGGAGGCCCGTGGGGCAGGAGGAGAGGGACCTGACGGGGGAGGACACGGGAGAAAAAGCTTTTCAAGTGGAGCGAAGAATGCAGCACAGGTAAGGCTTTTTGGACCACGAAATATATAGAGGATATTACATGACCGCGCGTGGATATGAATTTTATCTTCGAGTGTTCAACTCGATATAAAACTGTTGACCTTTTCCACACACGCTTCACGCGCGCGTTATCGTGATCGTGCTAAGAATCAATCAGATTGCAGGACTCGTTACCGTGCCCTCTTGAAGAAAAATAATTGCCATTTCTGAAGGTCTGTAATCTAAATATTTTACGTAAATGGCCGTGAAGTAATCTCTATGTGACATTGGTGTTGTGATGTTGAATGTACTGTAGCTTAAGAGACGTGGAACTCAAGATAAGATGATTTCAAACCAGCAACAGCAGCAGCAAGCTCCGGCATCGCAGGGACAGCTTGGAAGTAAGGTGGCCAATGCACTGGCGAAAGCTGAGGCTCGAAGGCAGAAGAGACTTGCCAGACAAGCTGAGGTATGTTGTAAACTAACAACATAACATTATGCGCAAGAGCAGGAGCCCATCACTAGGAGCTTGCAACTCCAATACTAAGCCTATGTCACGGCATTTTTACAGACCGGTCTATTTTTGGACTTCTTTTCCCGCAAAATAGGTCAGTTCCGTTCTACACGAGCGCGCATCGGTAAGGGAAACAATGGCGGCTTTTCCTTTTAATCTTCCAGTGAAAATGCGGACGTCAATTAAAGAATCAAGTCCGTGCTTATGATTTGTCACTGTTGTCCCTGCGGGAGTCTGAATTCACGGTAAATTCAAGCTAAAAATAGACAGGTCTGTGAAAACGACGTGACAGGAATATGGGGTAGTTGCTGGCTCCTAGTGATGGGCTCCTGGCAAGAGTTTATACACGCCCTGCACAATTCATACAGATGCCCAAGAGATTACTTGCTGTCGCTTTTAGTTTCAAAGAAGACTTCTAGTTGTGTTGTGTCTTGAAACTGTTACGAATCAGGACAAAGATTATGCTGAAAAAATTATTGTATGGTTTTTATTTTTGATTCGTTTTGATGTATAATATGTAACTGCGCATTGACACAGTGTTATATTTGTGTTTTAGTGGGACGAGTTGTATCGTAACAAGCCTGATGAAGGATATCAAGACCCCAAGGACGTGGCAGCGATAAAGGAAGCTCGAGAGAACATGGGCGACTACAAACTGAAAACAGCTAAAGATTATGTTGTTCCCGAAAGCTTGAGAGTGAACGCAGAAAAGAAAAGAATTCAACTGTTGAACTTACTGGACCAGGTAATGTGGCTTTTATTGACTTCTCGGTAATTTTGACACATCTTCCATAGCAGTAAAATAACCCTTATAGCGAACAAAGAGGGCGGGAACTTTCGTTGCATGCGTCGGTCGAATGCAGGCATTGATTGGTTAGAAGTTGACAGTTTGTTTGTTTAAGTGTTTTAGGGGTTCTTGCCATATTTTCGCCTGAATCCAGTTCATCCAAGCTATTTTTCTAGCTGAAAAGAAGTAGCTTTTTTTAGGGTTCTTGATGTTAATACTAGATAACTGCAGCTATTTACAGATTCAGGCTGTACCAATTATTGAAGCAATGTTTAATTGTGATAAACCTAAGGAATATTCCCGAAACTCGCCTAGTACCTGTCTCAAAATCGCAGCATTATTACATCGGGGATATTTCACAGCGGCGCCGGCGAATTTATTAATTTTATTTTCGAGCGGTAAAAACAATATTTTATGAACAAGCACAGTGAGTGAGTAGAATATTGCTTTGAACACGAGAAAATAAACTTCATATCTTCAAGCTACGGTGCAGTTATCTTTTTATTGTACAGAGAAACGGACTGTTTACACAAGCAACAGTGAAAGGGCGGGAAAATGGCGTCATCGACATTTTACCAGTGAGGATATGGAAAATACGCCACTCGGGTCCCGGATGTTTAAGAGCGGTGCATTTTCCAGTGAAACACGCGTGTCTATATAATAATTCGTTGGATTCGCTCCGACGAAGGGCTAACGCTCGAAACGTCAGCTTTCGAATCTCTTTACGGTGGCCAATTCACATTATCAACACAGTTAATAAAATCAAATTATCTTGTAATACTCCCCACTGACTCAGCACCACCCCTTTATCCATATAGTAATTGCCTTTCTGTTAGGCAGCAATTGGTTCGATCTTCTCGTTATGTCTTTCTAACCCTCTTTCGTTTCTTTTGTTGTTTACAGATTCATCATTACAAGTTCCAGTTCAACCAGTCGTTTTTAGCTCTCCGCGACAAGAAAATCAAGATAATCAAAGAGGTCAGTCATAACATGCAGCTTATTTCCTAAATACCGTGTTGGTGTTGGCTGTTACTAGATGAACCAACCAACGACTGCTGACAAACTTTCCACGAGTCTTTCAGTTAGTACTTTCACGACTAAACTGGCCAATCACTTCTTCGGACCAAACTTATAACACCATCGACTGAGAAACTTTATTCACTCGACTCTGAAGATGACTTCCGCTCAGGTTGTCGAAATATCAGTCACCAGCTACAGTTCTTTTCAGAACTATCCTCACCCGGACGATCATACCACACTAACTGTTACAGTTCTACAAGTTAAATAACAGACTCGCTTTTTGTTTTCATTTTCAGTTGAAAGAAACTGTTGCGGAGCTGGAGGAAGTCCAGGGAAAGATCGACCAATACTCAAAACGGCCCATCCCGAAAATACCCGAAATGATGCCCGACGAATGTCCCGAAAAGTAAGTATGACTTGAGACCTCTATCAAAGTCATCACAGAAGCTTATCATTGCGGCAGCATCTGTCGAAACTTGAGGCATAAATTGGAGGAAATGGTTGTAACGCTGGAAAAGTATCATTACATTATTTAACAAACGACTGAATGAATACAGCAATCCTGTTTATTGAACATTTAGTTAAAATTTTACAAGGAAAGGTTAAATGATGCTCAGTAATTTTCAGTCGACCCCGAATAAACAGAAAAAAATCCGTTCCACCCTTCTCCCAGTTAGTCAGTCTTCGCGGCCTTTGTACAGTGGTCCTCGTGCTTGCACCAGTCCCTCTCCTGACAAATTTCATCGCAGTATGTGATTTCATGACAACCGCTGCACATGAACATGACAGTGCTGAGTTTTCCGCAGTTGGCGCATCTCCATGTTGCACTCTCTTCTACCTTTTTGACCTTCTCCTTTTCCCTTGATTCTTCAGGCTCGAGCGCGGTAATTTTCCTTTTCCTAGCTGCAATAAACTCACGGATGGTTTTCTCTCGCGTCTCTTTTCTCACCCTCGCGATCTCCGTTTTGTGTTGTCGCCGCATGTGATCCAAGGCGTCTTGTAACTCTGTGTTTTTGTCGTTAATCAAAGACTCGATAGATTCCTTGGCCCTCTGGTAAACGGTGTCAACAGCTATTCGACTGGACTCTTTCTCTTTCTCGATCTGCTTCCGGAGAAGTTCTTTTTTCTTCTCGATCTGAGCTTTCTCCTCTTTAATTTTAACGGACGCCACCACTGCAGCTGTTTGTATAACGCTCAACTGATATTCCTCTATTAGGTTCGCTGTACTTTTCTGACAACTGGCCATTGCATCTTGCAGCTCTTTAACCCTCGCCAGTAGATTTTTCGACATCTTTTCTTGCTCTGTAATCCTTGAATTAAGCAAAATCTGGAGAAACGACGCTGTATCGACTCGCGCGGTGGACCGTTTTTTGTTTTTAAAATTTGTTTCGGTTGCCATGGTTTTGTATCTTCAACATTGGTGACGCGTTCCTTCGACAGCGGTTGCGCGCGCTCGCGCGGCATAATAAAAAATTTCGAGCGTTGCGTATTTTTGATACTGGCGAAGAATATGAGATGAGATCAATTAAATACGTCTAGTAACTTAAGATACTTATAGCGTTTTTTCAAACTTTGTTACTCTCCAAACAGTTGTTTCAAAGCCACTGGATATTTGACTTCGCTCTGAGTTCTTTCCACAAGCAGTCGATAGCAAAACGGTTTTTGTTGCGTTTTGTAAACGATCACGAAACGGGGCGAAGCTGACGATCAAGGGCATCGAATACGTTTAACGAATAAGATTTCGGCTTGATAATTTGTTTACATTTTGTTTTTGTCTGTGGACCAATGGAACGAAGAAGAAAAGAGAATTCAGTTATTCCCAGGGATCCTTCGATTAATTTGTGAAATACTCTAAAAGTTTCTTTTCCCGTAAAAATCTAACATGTGACTCCAGAAGTGGAAACAACAGCAACATACATCACGCAAAAAAAGTTTGAAACTATATAAATGTTCTTCATGTACTGCTTTTATTTTGTGTATTTTGAGGACCTTGAGATTATTCAAACTCAAAACAGAAGGCCAAACAACATAAACAGAAAACCTCACCGTAAAGTTACAAAACTCAAATCAAAATTCTCGCTTATCCTGATTTAGCTTAATCGGACTTTGAACAACCCGGCCCAGGAGCTCCGGTTTTAGGCTTGACTACTTCTATATATTACTCCACCGAGAAAAGCATCATATTGGCAAAATCCCTGGCCAAACGGACTCGCAAGTAGACGCACGTTGAAAACTTTTGGTCTTCTTGCGACTCCGTGTGCGAGCACTTGCGTTGACTTGTAATGACTTGCGCTCACTTTGGTCGAGTTCAAATTTGCACGCAAGTCTACGCAAGTTTTTCACCGTTTCGCAACCCAAAGCAAGTCAACGCAAGTTAAAGGACATCTATTCGTTGTCTATTCGTTGTTGTAGCAACTTGTTATCCTATGAAATATCGGATACGTCTGCGTGGTGGCTACATCTTGACCGCGCGGGACTAAGCCCGTAGCCTTCAAATGATTATTCTTGCGACTTGCATGTACTTGCGAGTCCGTTCTGCCTCCCGACGCAAGTCTGTACGTAAGTTCAACCTGCGGCTACCTGGGACTTCTTGGGAGTCCGTTTGGTGAGGGGGTTAAAATGATTAATGCGCGAACGTTTCGCTATGAGCGTGCACGTGAAGTCACACACTCCGTTTGAACTTCCGCTTATTTTTCTCCTCTGCTTTTTGCAGACGTCTTGAATACACACGTGAAGTGCTTCTTGAGTTCAAGAAACAAGTGGAGGACAAGGTCGGTCACGGTCAAGGTCAAAGAGAAGAGCAAGGCGGCGGCTTTGGAGGCTTTGGTGGATTTGGCGGAGGGAGCTCTGAGGTGAGTTTCGTTTTTTCTTTTTCTAGCACCACTCAGGTTTCGATGCTATTAAAAGGTTATGTTTTCGTTCGAAACGGCAGAAACTTCCAAATAGTGAAAATGGACGTGCCAATCAATGAAATGCACGTGCGTATGCTTGCTCTCTGATTGGCTGGAAAGTTTGGGAAACCAAGAAAATGCTGTCAAAGCTCAGGAAAACGTTAATGAAACATAGTACCTTTTCACTGAAACGTTTTTGGAGAAGAAGTGTAACTGTGTGTAATGTTCTCCGTATCGTCCTTTTATCTGTCATTAATAATACTCCCTGCCTCTCTTTTCAGCCCTCAAAACCGGCGGCGGCTCTTAGCAAGCCAGGAACCCAACAGAGAGACCGTTCTATTTCCTCCGTGTCTGTACATTCCTCTGGAAGGCCCAAGTCCAGTCTGAGTACCTTAACGGACAAGGGAAGTCCTGAACCTCCCATAGAAGAAATCATCGAGGAGCCTTCTGTCTTGGAACAAGAGATACAGTATGAAGAGCAAATCAGGTGAGAAATTAAAGGAAAATGTCTTTATTTGACAACCGACATCGATCGCTCTTTGCAAGTGTTATATGGGTCATTACGATGCTCGGGAATAATCCTTTCGTGACAAGCCAAATAACGGACTGTCACGCAGTGTACATAAATTTGCTGTTTAAGCTAAAGGATCTTCCAGAGTATTTTTACAATTAAAATCGAAATAATCACAGCGGTCAATCGCGACGTCAGCGAATAGTATAATGAATCAAACAGAACTTGCACAAAAATCGTGTGATATGGAGCCAAAGCGGGAAATTATGTAACAACAACAACAACATTTATTTCTTTATTATACCAAAAAAAGGAAAGAAGAAGATTACAATAATTTGAAGCTTAGAAAATGATAGTAGATGCGTAGAAAGCGCGGAAAAATTTGTATTTAACCACTGGCAGGTAACTGGAAGCAAGCGCGGTAACTGATAACCGTTGCAAGCGCGGGAAAAGTCTTGCGAGCCAAACGACGAGTGTTTTGTGTTTTGGGTGCGATTGACCGAATAGTCAATCAACATCGTGAATTTCAGTGAAGCGCTCTCTGTCTTGTAAACAAACAAGAGCATGTCTTTTTCGCTACTTTACCACTGCATCTTGACGATGGCAACCACAAAAAAGTCAAGACAGAGCTAAGAGAAAAAGTCTTGATTAGCCTGTTGTGGTTTTCTTTTACAGGCTGCAGTATGAACAAGATGTGTTAATCGACAAAATCAACAGCACACTGGAAAAATTCGACGCTGATCTTAGATACTTGCGGCACGAAAAAACGCACCTGGAAGTCGCTGTCAAGTGCGCTGATCTCAGGTAAGATTCACAGGGTCAGTTAATTAATTATCATAATAATAACTATTATTATTAGTAATAGTAATTGGACCGAGTGGAGTACAATTCAGGAAGTAATCGAGCGAGTAATTTCAAAATCGGACGAGCGCGAAGTGTGAGGCCGATTTGAAATTACGAGCACGATTACTCCCTGAATTGTAGGACACGAGATCCAATTACTAATTAATCGTATCTATAGCAAATTTCGAAATTAAAATGTCTTTTGAGAACTTCTTTTGAGCGAAAACTTTGCTAAGGAAACCATTAAAGCGCGTGTAATTGACGTGAAAATCACGTGGGTATCCAATTACAAGTGTCCGATTGCAAAAAGTTCAAATCGGACACCTGTAATTGGACAACCACGTGATCGCGCGCCGATTACGTGACAAATAGGCGCGCGGAGAACCAACCACGATCGAGAATTTTGTTATAGATTCGATTATTATTATTATTGCCAACGAGCCAGCAAGACGCTCGGCTGGCGAGGCGGCAGAGAATAGTGCCGCGCGAAGAATGGCGTATGCGAAAAAATTCTCGATCGAGCTCTGAAAAGTGTAACTGTAAGGTGTAAGATGTAACAATGGCTCAGTTTGAGCCAATTGCAAGGACGGAACTATTCGAGCTATTGTAGTTTTTAGCCAATCAGGAGGCGCGTTACATCTAGACTTGTCTCGTGGAAGATCATTGTTTTCTTTGCTGTTGTGTTTATCCAACTGTGAACAATTTCATAGTCTCAGAACATATGGAACCAGTGTGTTTCCTCTCTCACTTTATCGAAATGAAAGTTCAATTGGGGAGCGTACCCTTTACAAAACTATTCTTTTAATTCGAATATTCAGGAAAACTGTCAGACAAGAGCACATCCAAGACACAAAATCGACAACGAACCAGCGTGTTCACCAAAGAATTGAACGAGCGTGTTCATGAATCGAAACAGTGTATTCCTTCTCTGTTTACCTATATCGAACTGAAAGTTCCATCGGGCAGCTTTTTTGGAAAGATTGTGTTCACCAGTCGAACCACTAGAGCAAATCCAGTGTTGAAATCTAGCATATCGAACTGGAGGTTGAGTCGGCAGTGTTTCCGAACAGAACTGAACAAGCGTGTTTATCATACAGTCGAATCCAGTGTTCAAAACACAAATCGGATCTGTTTTGCCACAGAATTAAACGAGTCGTGTTTCATCAATCAAACTAGCGTGTTCACTTTCACTTTGACTTTGCCCATCATTTCGACCGAGCAGCGATACATTCCAATACTCTTGATATTCATGGATTGCGTGACGAACGTTACCGGTCGGTAAACGCGTTATAATTTTCTCTCGGTAAATGTTTGCAACAGATCCGTTATGCTGTATTAATAAACCCCTTATTATAGCACAAATTATTCGCTCGTTGGCACTCTATCGATAGGTATACCTAGTTATTATTATTATTATTATTAAGTACAGTTGAAGCCCGTTAATACGCTCACCGTAATAACGAGGTGACCGTAAGGCGGGCTGTCACTGTATTGTGAACTCTTATTTTCAGTAAAATACTTTTATTTTTGAGAATAAAGTGATAAATCAGGTTTTGCTGTTAAATATACCACTCTTTTGTTTGTGAATAACTACCACTGGAATATTTGATACATTTATGTTCTGTTGACAGGCAAGTTACTCTGTTTGAAGAGTTCATGCTGTTAAAGGAATTTGAGAAAAGAGAGAACAGCTTCGCGAACAAAGTCAACACAAAACTATCTGAGAAAGACGAGATGCAGGAGAAGGTACGAGAAATACCAGCTGAAAATATTCGTTCGCTATGTAGATTGTCACGCAGTTGATTGGCACAATGCCCTTATATAATCCTATGGCTACCTAATTAGAGAAAGTTCCATTTCAGGTTAAGAACAACTCAGACGCGATTGGAACAAACCTCTTTTCTTCTTTGTCTTCCAGTAGGCCACGTTCGATATATCAATATTCTAACATGGCTAGGAGGCTTTCGGGTCAAAATTGTACATTTGTTAAGTTTCTTTTGTCTCTCAATTCCCACAAGAGACTTGGATACAAAGAAAATAACACCAAATATAGAAGTTTTTCCTGAAAGCCTGGGAGCTATGTTAGAATACTGATATATTGAACGCGGCCTATTGCAATGAGAGAAAGAAGCCTTCTTTGTCTCTCGCTCAGATTTAAAAGTCAGGGTTGACATTTGTGTTAAAAACTGTACCGATATAGGGCGACCGCATCGAAATTAGCACCAATATAAAAAGCAAGTTATCTAACACATCAGTATTAGACGAAATGAAATCAGTGACCACCCACTTTTACGGAAACAGAAACAAGACGTAAAGTTTCAGCTCCCTCGTCTCTTCCTCGGCACTTTGTACTTTTTTTCGTGCCCTTCGACTGTTACAATCTCACACGGAAGATTAAGCGATGGTTGCAGTGTTGACTTTACCGTTTTTCCTGTTTTAGGTGGAAGATTGTCAAATGAAACTAGACTCCAAGAAACAAGACATCGAGAAGCTTCAAGAGCAAGAGAAGGAGCTGTACACCACATTCTCCGCTGCTCTCGGTGAGAACAACAAGTTTGAGTCGTTCTTGACGCGCGTGTTCAAGAAGAAAATCAAACGCGCGAAGAAGAAAACTCAAGCCGAGGAAGGCTCGGACGAGGAAAGTGAAGATGAGGACAGCGACGAGGATCTGTCTTCAAGCGATGAAGAAGACTCTGATGCAGAAGAGTTGGACGACAGCGTTTGTCCACCTGGATGTGATCAGGCATTGTTTGATCAGGTATAAAACTAGAGCCGCGCGTGTGGACACCTTAGAGCGTGACTGCGAGCTGCATCGCGCGCGTGGGAGAAGTGAGAGCATTTCCTCTACGTTCGATCACGCAGGCAGTTTTATCTTGTATACCTGTCTCCTGTTTGCTTGTTCGTAATCTGATTAGTAATGGTAATAGGACTGAGTTGAGTCCAATTGTCTGTAATCATACAATTGATAACAAAATCGGACGACCGCGCAGCGGGAGTCCGATTTGTTTATTGCGAGTATGATTACAGACCGAATTTTATCAATTAATCACAAAAATTACAATTTCCGAGAAAAGAAGAATAGCAAAGTTATAAAAGTAAGGGAAATTTTGCATTAAAGACTGACAAAGGAGGCGTAAATTGTTTTATGTCGCTCTGAAATTGAGATTGGTTGATTTAAAGTACAACTTGAATGTCTTCAGTTGTAAGACTTCATGAACAACCGGGACTTGACAAAGTGTTTTGTGGTTGTACTTGATTGTGCGGTAATATCTTTCTTTAATTGTTCTAACTCCACTTTTGTGGGCAACCATCAATCCAAACATTCAAGTGTATTTTACGGCCTATTCTCATTCCGTCACTTTTATCCTTGATCCCCGCAGGGTTATGGGCCGAGCCTATTCTTAGTTATAGAACGTTCTTCTGTTTTCTCTCCTTTAAGGTGTGTCAGCTTCGCGAGCGTCGTTTAGACCTGGAAGAAGAACTAGCCGAGGAAAAGAAAACGAGCGAGACCCTGAAAAAGGAATACGACGCTCTAGTCAAGAAAGCTAAGGTCATCGATAGCGCGCTGAAAACAGCTGAAGCTGATTTGGAGGCTTTTCAGGTAACTACAGTCAAGACATTTAAATAAAGACCTTTGGTCCAAGAATGACAAGACTATGATCGAGTATGAGATTTGATGTACTCTTAGTGAGCAAAATAATTTGACTAGAAAAGACATGTCTTTCGTGATTCTAAAGTATGAGCATATCATCACTTTGACAAAAACTCTTGGCTGAAATTGCAACGGCTACTGTGTTTTTCCCACCAAAATAACACCGGTTCAGGGTCCCTCTGTTACTGTAGGAAAATCCTGACCTGTTTCATCCCAAAGAAACACACTCTCAAAGCTTTCGCCTTAAATGGGTTTTTCGCTTGACTACTAATAGTTCACACGATTTAGGAAATAAGCCGACTAAAGCTTTTCCTTTTTTGCTTTCAGCGTGAAAAACAGCAGAAGCTGAATGAGTTGGACGTGGTAGTCGTGCTGCGATTTCATCAGATTCAGTACATGTTGAACAGCGCTTTACCGCAGGATCTGTCACAATGTCTTGTGTTTAACAGTCCAGAGCTCGTACGACTACAACACAGAATTAAAGAACTGGAGAAAGAGAAGGCAGAGCAAAAACGACTTTACAGGTATACTCCAAGTGTCATTTGTGATTGTGTTTAGAAAGACCTCTGGTTCTTCTGTGTTCTTCAAATCCAAGATGGCGGCTGTTCCGTCCGGAGTCGTCGCTATCGTGTATTCCAATGTAATAGACAAACATGGACATAAGGGGGGCATGTTTCTAAAGAAACTGTGGTGCTGCGTCAGTGGGAGTATTACAAGATAATTTGGTTTTATCAACTGGGTTGATAATGTGAATTGGCCACCGTAAAGAGATTCGGAAGCTGACGTTTCGAGCGTTAGCCCTTCGTCGGAGCTCCGACGAAGGGTTAACGCTCGCTTCCGAATATCTTAACATGGACATAGCTTTTTATGGGGAGGGGGGGGGGGGGACCGCGCCAATGTAATAGACAAATATGGACATAGCTTTTTGTGGGGGGTGGGGAGCGGGGGGGGGGGGGCGATTCTCTCCAAGGGGGAAAGGCGCCATGAGGTTAACCCTAGGTATAGCACCAACCCGTAAGGCCAGACAACACCGGGAACTCCGTGACCTCCGTGACCTACTCTTCAATTGCTCAGACGTTACATTTTTGCCCGAAGTGGGGCTGGAGTAGTAATAAAACAATATTTACTTTCTGGAAAAAAAAAATACCGGAAATAGTACTATACCTTGCCATAGTCAAATGTCATAGAGGTGCTCGAGAAACTCTGTTAACGGAAATGTCTTTGTTTTCCAGAGAGCATCGCCAAACTCACGTGCAGCTCATCCGGGACAAGAAAGTCCAAGAAGCTAGGGTAATGATTCTGTGATGTCTGTATTTCATAAACCGCAGAACTCCCAACATTACTCTGACTGGGGTCAAACAGTTCCCCTATTTTTGAAACCTTTGGGAGAAACACCCCAATTAAGATTATAATTTGGCGCCGGTTTTTTAGAACAGAAGACTAAATAGTCGTCGAACAAAAGCAGCATATTTTTAAACTAGGGTTTTTGTCGTTTACTAATCTCGCCAAGGTTCATTGGCCAGATTGTGTCAAGTGACATCGCGAGCTGACAACGCCTAAAATGGTTTCCTTGCAGATTGGCGAATTGGAAGAGAAAGTCCGTAACATGTTGATGCTGAAGTTCGGTCGCTTGGTGGATCTGGAAAAGCTTGAGACTGTCACAGTAAACAGGACGGTAGAAGAACTGAAGGAAAAACTACGACAACAAGAGTCCAAGAGTGCCGCGGAGATCGCTAAATGGAATGTAAGTAACACTACAACACGAATAGAATCTATGCTTGTTTTCCTGTCGGTTTGCCGAGGTTTCCTTTAGTGCGAGCTTTTCAAGTTTATCGTCCTTAATCCATCCCCATCGTGTTGAGACCAAACCATCCTTGAACTATACCATTATTTAAGAGGGATTTAAGCAGACTCCAGACAGGGGTTCTCGTAATACCTTTTAGGGGTTAAAAAAGCGGTTTGGGTACCTCTCAGAGTGTTCAGCCAAAAGGTCCGCAGCGGAAGCTTTTACGATACCTTAGGGTATTGAGTCGAAAACAAATATGACAGGAGACAATGTGTTGTTTTGGTATTGGTACCTTCTATAACAAGGGATGATCTTGATACATCTTAGGCTCTCTTTCCAAAATTTCCGACGAGCAGCCCCGTCCTTTTTGTATGGGAGTCCTCCTGTGAAGGTGCTAACAGAAGAAGGGCCTTTTTGCAGGGACATGGTACAGGACATGTAACAACCTCAGATTCACGCACTGTCCGTACGAGGGGACATAGCATCGCTGAAACGTTTTATCTTTGCAACGTGGAAGCGGGGGAAAAATTTCCCCCAAATTTGTGGTATTAGGGTTAACGTGAGAGGACGTCTTCCCGTCACATCAGCTTCATGTCTCCTCGTTTGAGCAGTGTAGGATTTTGTTTCCGTAACGTCTCTTCGTATGGCATATTTCACTTTCCATTGTGCGATTTTTGCCAAAACCCTCTCAGACCCAGAAATTGATCTGACTTGGTGCTGTGTTTTTCAGGTCAAGATTGACTCGTACAAAGGCAAAGTAACGCAGCTGACTCGTGAAAACACACAGAGACTGGACACTTATACTGTTCTATTACAAGAGAAAAAGGAACTTGAACAGATGCTCAACTCACGACAAAAATCCCTGGGTACCGAGTTTACAGGAAGTCGCAAGGCGGACATCCGGGAACGACAGCGATTGGTTCAGTTGGTGCAACTGCAGGCCCAAGAGATCGACGCTCTCAAGGATGAAATAACGCTACTGTCGCGAAAAGGCGGTCACATACTCCCCCCGGCACAGCCACCTCTCCCCCCTGGACAGACGCCAATACCCAATCAATAATTCGGCATTGTATTTGAATACATTAATTTTGGGTGAAAAAAGCTGTAGTTCTTTGAAGTGCGTATTGCTTTTCGTGTAATCCTTTACACATACATTGTAAATACAGGAGTGAAGACTGCTATTAGTCAGGAGTTTAAAGATAAGATTGTACCGTTTGCGTGTTGTAAGCTCCTAATATAAATACACAGCGATGTTGAATTGTTTGAAATGTAACTGAGTTCTTTGATTGTGAAACGGGTCAAATTTTGCGTGTTCACTCGATTGATAAGGGTTTCGAGTTCTTCCACTTTGCCAGGAGAGCGGAAAAGCAGCAGACAATAAAATAAACAGTCCGAGAAAAGTACATTTCCTACAATTTCCTGCTCGCCTTTGTCTTCTCTTACGACGTTGGGTTTTTAGACTCGACGCATTTGCTTCTCCGGGCACGCTAGTTGGTAAATTTCATGTGTCAAGAAAAAAAATCGCCTAACTATTTATTTAATCTTTATTTTTACAATGTTACGCACGCTCAGGCACGGTGCTTTGTGGGCAGGAACTTCATCCGCGCGCAATTTCTGTTTACAGAAAATATTGGTTTCAAGGAGCTTCCCGAGAAAATAAGGGCGCGCAAAGCCGTGACCCTAGTTGAGCATAGGCCTCTCTTATTTTCCTATTTCACAATTCACACAGACAGAAAATTTTGGTTAAAAGCTGCCCGACAAAACAAGGGCGCACATAACACCCTAGTTGAGCATTTCACAATTCACACCGATAATCACTTTTTCGAACTCGACCTTGGGATAACGTCAAGGAAAGATTATTGAAACAATTCTCTGTACAACGTACGCATAAACAAAACACATGTAAGACTCGAATGTTCTTGAAAATTAAACCCATCGGATTTGATTATTTTCAGTGAGTCCTAATCGAGGAGGTCTAGAAGTTAACGTACGGCCACGGGACATCCCCGGTTGAAAGTCGCTTGATGGTCCTTGGCTTCCAGGGAATCTGGGGACAAGTTAAGGACGAAAGTCCTGACGCCCATTTCTTACGAAAAACTTAAACGTTCAGTAGAAAAGGACGAACAGTCAAAGGGACAAACGTTTTACTGTACTGGCTCAACTGCTTAGCTCGCAAATTTACTTTTATAGAGTGATTTCAATTGAGTGTAAAACCAAAACCAAACCAATTACTCACCATTTAGAGTACTCAGCCAATCTCAAACCATAGTAATTGCCTGATTACTTTCAACACTCAGTTGAAAACCGCTCTAATCACAAAAGATACAGACAGTCCAGTGAACCAATCAAAAGTCGAAGTAATTACATGCTGCTGACAAAAAGCGCGGGAAAACGAGTGCGAGCGAGTCACGATTGGGTTTGGCCTTCTGATTGGATGAAAAAGTGGCGCGAGATTTTTTAGCCAATCGTATGGTATAAAGTTACTTTCGACACTCAATTGAAAACCAATCTTTAGTCCAAGCACGAATCAAATAAAAGAGCTACTGGTACACAAAGAAAGGATACGACATCGCTCTCTCCTCCAGGCCCCTCGAATTGTTCACCTGCAGACCCGCTTCGCGTCGAAAGTTTCGCAGCCATTCCGCGTGAGACTGCAATCGCTCAGCGGTACTTAATTCCCTCTCCGAGGTCCAGTCTCTTACGCTTGGTGGCTCCCTAGAAGAAAAAAATAATCTCAATGATAAAATAAGAAGGGAATAAACATTCTTTAATTTTCTTTACCTTGCCGGCGGCAGGCTCATGGTGGGTCCGAGTGAAAGCGAGGCTGGCGAGACACGTGATTGATCTGAAAGAGGAAACACCATTTATGCTCGTTCAAGTTCAAGTTCAAGTTCAAGTTCATTTATTCACACTATTCAATTACAATACAACAATAAAAGATAAAAAAGAAGTAAAAAACAGAGCTGATGATACATTGAGCTAAACATAACAACGAGAAAAGTGTGTAGCAGCCAAAGGAGCAAAGCTTTCGAGTTGGCTGCTACCACAGAACAATTAAAAGTGGGTAGAGGTTATACAGAATTTATAAAAACTAATATTGTATAAAGCTCTGGTTAGATTAATTACATTGAAAAGGAAGAGTATAAGTGAGTAACAATAACTACTTAAATTAAATAATTAAATAAATAGAGCCAAAAATAGATTGAAGTTATTCAACATGCCTGATTTTCGAGTAGAAAGAGTTTATATTCTTTTTTAAAACTATTGAATTCAACAAGGATAAAAGTGGCAGTAGCCATTAATATGTATTACTTCTTTGTAACACTGAACGCAACTTTTGTCTTGAAACTTCCTTACCTCCAAAATATGATCTCCACTTCCTTTCCAGTTGTGATTCCGTGCTCTCTTGGTTTCTGTAGGGAGTCTGGAGCTGAGGTGGGACACTGCCCAGAGGATTGCTGCAATGAAAGTTGAATTGATACCTTTAAACTGCTGTGCGGCAACTCTTGTCACATTAATTCTTTCAAAAGTCACTTGTTCAATCCTCCGTAGGAAGAAGATGACCCATAGTTCTTAGCGCACGAAAACATTATCAACGTTCATAAAAACGCACAGAAAATCTTCAATGCTAAGCTTCTCAATGCCCTTAGTACAGAGGAAAATATTGTAAAAAATTTGGCTTTCCTTGTGCCTTATACGGTGTGTTAGGTTCGCAAGGTATTGTGGTAAAATGTACAGCCACCGTCGTTTTTCCTACGGTGGATTTAGTGAGCATGATCCTATCAACTTTGACATCATTACCATTTCATTAAATGTACTATTGAGGAGATCAAAGATCGCCAAAGTAAACAAAGATTGTTCAATTCTGATCCAGCAATACATGGATTGATCTCTTTTAAGTCGTCTGGAAATCAATCTTCAATGGAGCAGTTAAAAGTAAGTACAATTACACGCAAACTTACAAACTTTGAGTTTGTACTTGGTGGCTGGGTAACACAGGACCTCCAGCAGGTACTACAGGCACCCCAGCACCTCTCAAGTGATATTTTTGTGCCAAAGGGGCAGTCTGATAAGCAACCTGACCCTGAATGCTATGACTTGCTGCAGGATAAACAGGCGTGACACGAGACCCGCTAAGAGCATCGGGAAACGGTTGCGTGACTTGCTCTGCCCTCAGGGGAGTTTGCGTGACGGTTGGGTACGTGAACGCAGGCGTCCTTGTCCGAAGTAGCGTCAAAATTCGCGCCAAATCCGTATTGATCTGTTGCAGTGAATATTGAACTGCTTCCGAGCTTTCTTCGCCAGTGGAAGGTTTCCTCAAACTCTTGGGAATGGTCACCTTCGGCTGCCTACTCCCCATTTTGACGTCACTTCTTCTGACGTTTCCGCTGATGACGTCGCCATAATCGCTGCTGCTGATTCCGCTGCTGTCGTCGTCATCGACCGTCTTACGCGGCGTTTTTCGTGGGCGGTGCCTGTCAGACGAGCGTGACGGCCGAGCGTGTCTGGCGTTTCCAAGAAAGGTGTCCTCCGAGTCGGATGCAGTTGACTAATGGACAGAAAGGAAATTCAGAAGTTGAACGATAGGAGGTTCAATTTTCTTTGTTGGTTTTTACCCATATCTGAACACGTCGTTGACTTATGGAAAACATATTTGAAGTAATTGTTATCTGCTTCCTTAAACAATGGATCTGGAAGTTCACAGTTGCACCAAGACAACTATCCGCGACAACTCACCAGTCCCCCGAGCATAGCATTCTCCAAAACTTTCAGCCTGTCCTCTTTTTGCCTTAGCAGTTCTTGGCCAGCGCTCATGTTATCCATCACCACTCCCAGTTCCGCTTCTTCCTGCAACACACAAAACAACAGAACAACACAAACTAAGGTTACGTCCTTCATTCGATAATGAAGACAAAGGCCTGTCAGTCTTGACCGTTTAGTCTAGTAGGGTCCGGAGGGTGATGGTATCAATTTGAATTACACAAAGCATTCTGGGGGGGGGGGGTGGTTAGGAGCCAATGGTTAGCATTGAATCAAGAGCTCTGGTTTCAAGGGCTAGCAAGGCCGGGTTGATAGTGTTGTGTTCTGAGAGAGCCTTTCTAACCGACATTAGACAAGCATTCCACTAAAGGGATATAAAAAAAGGCAAAACACGACTGTGCTTTCACTTGGCAGGTTGTGGGACGACCTATTCCAAATCCCTTCGACCTCGCAACGCTCTAACCACGTGAGCTAGAGTCCTGCCCAAGAACACAACAGTAAAGAACCCGTCTGCTTTCACAGAAACTGACGAGCTTTTGTCGTGCACTCGTTACGCTATATAACAGCAAAGATCACATTTTATATCACTGACCTCGTCTAAACGTGTTCTCACATCTTCCAAGAGATGAGCGTTACGACTGGACAGCGGCTGCAAGACAAGGAGACAAGATATGGCTTTCGAATTATATTTTTTCTTGCTTGACAGTGCACTCGAAGAATAAAACTAATATAGTGAAATTGCTACCACGCGGTTACCGCAGATCATCTTTGAGATGGGATGGTCTTAAACACTACAACACTTGTTGGAACATACCTTTCCTCTCGCAAAGTTTTGGGACATATCATTTGTCCATTCCTTCCGAGCATCTTCAAGTGCTGCCTGGCAAGAAAAGTTAAAACAAAAAACTATCCTTACTTCGGCTTTTAATTGCCACTTGAATTCTTCCACATCAGAATGCCATAAATTGAGAATACATGCACTAGTTATCACTTACAATGTATCGCAAGAACGGGCTGTTCAAAACGAATCATTGCAGAATTTTCCTGTCGTGAAACTAAATTCTCTGCCTTGTCCTGACTATCAAAAAATTAAGAAATTTTCCTGATTCATCCCTGAATTTCAAAAGCATTTTTTTTCCCTTCATGACCATTATTTTTCTGGCCGGTAGCAATTCTGCAATCTCGTCAGCTGAGCTCTTATTTCGCCAGTTCTCCACAAATCTAAAGTTGGGTAGGTCATAAACAAACAAGAGAATTGAAGCACGCTTAGGAAACGATCTGTACAAGGCGGAACTCAAAATTGTATTTAAATGTTCCAGGGTACTGCTGTAATAATCCGTGCTAGGAAAATGCAGCTCAAAGCTAACACGATTTTGACGCTTACTTGTCTTCGCTGTACAGAACGTCTTTGTCTTCGTAGAAATTCTTTAGCTCGGCTAATTGCATCTCCTTCTACAGCAATTCGCTTCTTCAAGTCACTGAAAAGGAAACTCAGAGCTGTTAAATAAAGTTTAAACAGGAAAGTTGCCTCTAAGGTTGGCGTTTGACGCAGTTTTTTCCAGCCAGTTTGCAACAACATACTGAGAAAACACTAAGGCCACAAGCACAAAATGGCGGTGTCGCCGTTAGTTTTGGCACGACAATCAACTAAGTTTTGTTAAATTTGTCTTGTCAGTTTATGGCATAACTAAGCCAGCTGAATAAGCCATTCAGAATGCACTATTGCCAATCCGATATTTCCTAACTATTCTACGGGGAAAAGTTTCCACAGATTTTTATCTTTCTTGCAATAACTAGTTCGTGCAAAAAATATCCCTACAGGGGGCATTTCTGTACGGACCTCGCAGCGCTTGATGCCGATATTCTGACAGCAAGGCTCACCTGTTCCGCAGTTCAGCTTGTTTTTTCAAATACAGGAATGTTCCTTGGACATCTTCGGAAGAACTTTCTTCTGACGACACGCCCGCTAAAAGAGTAGCAAGAACATGTCATGAGCGCTGACGCGCAATTAAAGAAAAGTCTTTAATTATGCACTGAGTCATCCCTGTTATCAATCTTTAATTTACGTAATCATTTCTAACTTCTCTTAATAGTTTATCAGAAATGTAAACAAGCAGGATACGAAAAGAAGTGATTGATCATTTCAGGGGAAAAGTCTAGAAAGAAAACTAATTCTCTCGTGTTCTCGTGTATACATGTATAACGCGAAGGAGATCCCAAGTACACAAATTTTGATTTTAGTTAACATGACTAGCTTCTTCCCAGCTAAAGGTTTTTCTTTGTAACACCGTACGTACAAGTTAACAAAATGGTTTTCCTTCAAAATTTTTTAGTCATTTGTTCCAAAAGATGCTGCAAAAAGACAAACCTGCCTTTACGAAACATTAAACGACGAAGCATCAGTATTGAGTTGTTGAATGAATGCAATTCAACGAAACTTAGTGTTGCAAAGGCAAAAGTTCGATAACCACTGAATATTTGAGTATAACTGAAAACAGAAATAAATCTATACGTAATTTACAAAGCACTTTTCACCTAAGCCGTAAGCTCTGGCGAATCCTGCAGGTTCTTTAGGTACCCGGGCTCCCACTGAGCCTTTTTTGGCCGTCGAATGTACGGGGACCCGGGGAGAGAACTCTCCGGGTGAAAGATCTTCCTCGCTGTCAGGGTAAACTACAAAACGAAAACGAACCATTTAAATAAATAGAGTCAGGTTAAGTTTCTCAATCGAGAACACTTGGCAAAATAAACGCTACTGTAGGGCGTTTTTGCGAGCGTCAGACCTGCGTCAGAACAAATCACATACAGAACAGAACAAAACAAAAAACAGCACCAACAAACACAATTGAAATAACGGCACCTTTGATATCTGGCGGTGGCACAAGATGATCAGCCTGGAAAAATTAAACATATTAGTATTCAGGGCGGTTGCCAGAAAAAGAATAATGAGTGAGGTAATATTCATGAAAAAATTATGACTGAGGCAATGTCCATGGTTCTCCTCCTAGGTATTTCGGGTGTTTCTGATGACTATAAACAACTAAACGAGATAATTAAGTGCAATAACATGACAGTAGAATTTGTCATTTTGACAGGCAAGAATTGCGTCAGTTAAAGTAAATATATGGGTTATTGACCAAGTGTGAGGTCAAGTTCTTTTATTGCGTGTTTATGGACCTCGACTCCGTCATGGTCCATAAACACGAAAAAAAAAAACGAGGCCACTATCCAACCATAAATTATTGACCGAACAAGCTTGGTCAATAAAGGATTTATTATATGGCTCTTGCGGAACACGGTGAGTAGTCCCGAGTGGGCAAGATAGCTCCACCTCGCCCGCTCGGGGAGCCAATCACAGCACAGGATTTGATTCATCTTGCCCGCTCAAGGAGCTAGCTATATAATAAAAAACTATATAAAGTATTTTCGGAAGGGGTTGAGGAAAGTTGAATCCAAGATAGGGTTCAGCAGGGTTGTACTATTTACTATTTAAAAAGAGGAAGACATTTAAAGTTCAGTAGCTTACAAAAATTTGAATACCGAATACTAAATATCACTGCCAATGAAACATACCTTAGTAGCGGCTACACCAGGAGGTTCTAGGTCCTCTACATGTAGGGCCTCATCTTCAGAACCCAAATCAATCTCCTCTTTTTTGGCACTTTTCCTGGCGCCTTTGACCTTGCTTGGTGTAGAAACCACGGGTTTTTCTAGGCCACTGTCATTTACCAAGGTGTCTTCATGTTCGCCGTTCGTGATAGTTTCTTCTTGAACTTTCTCTCGTTGAATTAAAATATCCTGCAGTTCTTCGTTCTGTTGTCGACAACTCTCCTTCAGCTCTTTCAGATTTTTGGTTAGATTGCTATTGAGTAATAATACATGTAAGTAAGGTATTTAGGATGACTTGCAAGGATTAGGTAGCTTTTAAAATAAAGGATGAAAATACATACCGCTGAAAAGCAGGAAGAGAGTGTTAAACAGCTTAGTCACGCAATATTGTGTTACGAACCTTATGTCACGCTGCAGCTCGCGTTTGGAGGTGTTCAGCTTTTCCACTTCGGTTTCAAGGTTCTTCTTTTGTCTGTAACAAAAACACATCATGTCTTTATCACGTTCCAATTACTACTCATCAATATTCCAAAGTACACTGTCAAACCTGTTTAGCTTGCTTAATTCCTGCTCGCTGTTTGAGATGGCTGCGTTGATCTCATCTAATTGTAGTCTCGCTAAGGTGTCATCTTCTCCTGCTGATGCCACTGCTTGCTCGCTGGCTTGAGCTAGGGCCTGGTAAAGAGAGATAAAATCACGTGACTTAGCAAGCGCAAGTAGCGTAGCTTCGTGTGCAATCGAGAAGAAAGAAACAAAGAGTCAAATGGAGCATTGATTTGAATGTTTGCAGATTTGAAGTCAGCCGCTTGGCTCTCTAAAATACTGCCATGGCTTCTTAAAGGAGTTAAGCTTGAAAAGTTTAGCCTAAATTTTTCTTCAAGTTTGTCGTTTGTAATCCGTCTTAATCTTCTCTATCCTTAACCGTCCCTGTTCTTTTGTGGTTTATAATTATCTCTTTGGTGTTTTTCTATCTTAGTAAACCATCATATTGAGGTTTCCTTTAATTTAAAGACAATTTTGTGTTTTGGCCAAAAATAACTCAAACTGCTGCGGCTGAGCTACCTCTCTCTGCTGCATGAGTCTTTTTCTTTCCTCTTCTAAGTCTTGTCGACTCTCCTCCAGCTCTCTTCTCTAAAAAGGCACCAGACAAACCATGATTAACATTATTTGGTCAAGATCCTCCTCTTCTCTCTTCGAATCCAGAATACACAGGCATGCTGTATTTGAGTCACATCTGTCACAACTTAGTTCTACGTTTCAGTTCATTACAAGGAAAGAACTTATTCAAGACTAGTTTACCAAAAAGAGGACAGAAGAGAAAAGATTCTTACCAACATGAAAGTAAATGACGACATAATTTCGAGCTTTGGACAACAAATTGAACGCGACCAAACCACTCTTGGTCCGCGCTTAAAACAAACAAATAGTCACCGAATAACTAGCTTTTAGTTACCTGAGCTGATAATTCTTCTTCCTCTACCTCAAGCGCCTCGCGTTCTTTCTGACGATTGTCTCGTTCCTTTGCCATTCTTGTTTTCTAATGGTCCAAAGTAAGAAATAACAGTTACAATTTATGAGAATTAACTTGGCCTGGGACTGAACACAAATCCACAAGGACTCGTGCCTTGGCAAACTTAGCTTAGCATCCAAAGAAACTGAAATTGTTTTTCCAAAACTGAAACTTGGCTTCAGCTTTTAATCTGATCAAAACATATGTTATTATAAAAGCCAGGTGATACTTAGATCGGAAGTTGGGAGTAGTGTGCTTCTGTAAGGAAAGATAATATTATCATGTGAAACGTTTGAAAGAACATTGGCAGGAGACAAAGATAAAAAAGAAAATTACAACATATCGAGAGGAAGCCACATCAGCCTCAGATGAATTTCATGTGGGTTTTAATTAGGGTCAGTGGAGGTATTTTTGTGGCTGTTGCCAGCTGGTTCACATTAAAGAAACAAAATATTATTATGATCATAAACGTTAAAGGAAAGGAGACTGGGCAGATGAGTATGACAAAGGAGTTGAACTTCACAGATGACAGCTGACTTGGACTTTCAAGCCCAGACTCCCGAGCACTCGGCCCTGCTGCCTTCAACTATTGTTTCAGATGAGAAAGTTAATGATTGAAGATTCAAGTAACGCAAACCATTTGGTCGAGTTCTTTTTGTAACTTATTCTTCTCAGTCTCCATCTCCTGTTGAAGTTTATTCACGGTCTTTTTATGTTCTTCTGTCAAGTTTCTCTTCTCCTTTTCCCATTTCTCGCTCAAATCAAATCTTTCTTTCGTCTCCTGTTGACAAACAAAGCAAACCAAACAACTATCACTGCGAACTTGCCGATAGCTAAATGAAAGCAAAAAAAAAGATTAGAATGTCGGCTTGTAATTCAGAACGAAATCAGCAAGATATAAACGGAAACGAAATAGAAACGTCTGCTATTTAATTCGGTTTTCAGTTGACGTGACGGCGTTTGAGTCACGCAATCGCATGTATCTCTAACATCTCTAGAAATTATTGACCTTGCACTACTTTACCTGCTCTTTCCAATCCTGCTTGATTTTGTAAATTTTCTTCTCGTATTCATTCTGCAACGACTCCTGCAAAACAAATTAAAAATAGGAGTTTTGGACTGCAAACATTTTGACAAATATAAGAAAATTTGCAGGAAATGTGAAACAAAAGCTTTAATTTCAAGGCAATGGTTATGACTCTGTTCAAAAGAAGATATTCATTATACTTACTAACTGCTCCTCGTGTTTTGTCTCTAAATCCTTTTTCTTTTTTAAAAAGTCTTGCTGAGCCTTTAAATATAGGGAAAGTGAAACCATAAACAATCAAGAATACGGGAAATTCTCGTTAAAATTCAGAAGGAGATCAGGTCTGTCAGTGAATGAAGAGGTCTTGACACTTACAAAATTCTGTCATCTACTACTCTATGAAACCAGTAAGGAAATTTGAAAAAAAAAGATTATCATCAAATTCTCCCAACTACTACTGCAAGAAATATATGAAGAGCGGTAAGGGGATTTTCTACATCACCTCGATATCCAATGAGTCCATGCTCATGGTAAAGTTAGTTCTAGACTCTGCAGCAGATTTCCTCACGGCAGCTAGCTCGTTCTTTTGAGCTTCTTCCAGCTCACTCTTCAATTCCTCCAAAGCCTTCTCGTGTTTTTCGCTTAATTCTGTTTTCAATTGTTGTAGTTCATACTCGTTGTTTTGTTGTAGTTCCTCCAAGGCCTACGGAACGAAAAACAGTAGAGATCAAGAAAACGTAGACTGGCATTTCTTGAGCGCATACTAAAGAAACCTTTGAAGACATATCACGCAAGCTGTATGCAATACGGCGTTTTTCATCTGAGTGTCGTAAAAAGGAAAACAATAAAACGTTATCACTCTAACCAATCACAAAGGACGCAGAGAATCCAGTAAACCAATCAAAACTCCAAGTAGCGACATGTAGCAGACACGAAGCGCGGGAAAAAATGCGTGGGCGAGTCACGATTGGTTTTGATTTTTCTTCCGATTGGATGACAGTGGCGCGAGAATTTAAGCCAATCACATAGCGTAGTACTGCAAAACCAAAGCGTAAGGCGAATTTCTTTTGGCACTCAAGTGAACGCCGCTCTATGTGGTAATTTTTGGGCGCTCTAAATTGGTGTCATATAAGAAAAGCTGAAAATAATGGCTGCCAAAGGCACAAAAACCCAAATAAGGCAACAATCAACCACATGATTGAAATGATTAAAATTGGGGAACATTGAGACAGATTACAGACAACGAACTGGAAGAAAACTAAAGCACACAGTTGTTGCTCGTTTCACCTTCTTACGAGTCGATAGAAATACTGGATAAACAAATAAAACCTTTTCAAAAATTGTAACGGTCACTTTTGAAAATGTATGTTGACTAGGATACGAAACGTCAAGTTCTATATAAAAATGCGTTGGAACACAATGTTTATCGTTTCACTCAGCCAATGAAAAGTTACTCTTACCATCTCTTTTTCTTTGTCTAATTTTTCTTTCAGCTCCTCTATAACCTCAGTCTGCCCCTCTCTCAGCTTCTTTTTCTCGTCTTCCATCTCGGCAGCAAACGTTTCTCGCATTTTCCGCAAGGCTTTTTCTCGTTCATCCGCCATCTTGTCGTTCTGTTGTTCCTCCTGTTCCTCCAGTTCTTCTCGGAGCAGTTCCAAAGCCTCGTCCTTCTTCTTTCTCAGTTCAGCTTCTTCTTGTTCTTGTTCCCTTTGTAACTGCTGTTTAAGTTTTCTCATGGCGTCCTGTTTGCCTTCCTGCAGCATGGCCTCTTCTTCCAACGCATCCTCTCTCGCTTTCTCTCCGAGTGTCTTCATTACAGCCTCGTGTGTTCTTGCTAGCCGTTCTTCCTCGCTGTCCTGCTCCTTTTGATATTGCTCTGCGAGCTTCTTCAATGCCTCTTCTTTCTCCTTCTGTAGCTTCTGTTTTGCTTCGTTCAGTTCTTGTTCTGTGGCTTTTCTCATATCTTCGATGGCTTTCGCTGCCTCCCTTGCAAGTCTAAAGTAAAAACAGATCGTCACTATAATAATAAAAATAACTTTATTTAAAGTGTCAAATGTATTTAGCACAGTTGTGCTAACTTGAGACACTGTAAATAAATAGACAAATATTGCAAATAGAAGATAAACTACTAAGAATCCCAGCTGGTGGGAAGCTGACCAGTTGGCTATTTGACAACGCGGTCGAGGAGTTGAACTCGGGGCTACCGAGAACAAATACAGATAGCGGTATGGTCGAGGATTTTTTAACCAGGGACCCCCAGATTACAAGTCCAGCGCCCTAAACCACTCGGCCAAGCTTACGCCATTATATATTCGTTTTAGTGATTTGACCATGGCAAATCAAATTTCTTCATCGACTGACATGCCAAAAACAGTGAGAAACTCCTACTGTACTTCTGTACCACCCCAAAAAACTGAAGTAAGGTTGGAACTAAAATACGTGCAGTATCACGATCCTTGGCAAATACTTTCTTTATATCAACGCGCTAAATAATGCTACGTTCGTTTTCAGCGACTTCATCTCATTAGTGCAGGACAAAATCGAGATAGAAAAGTATATTGCTGCCACGTTGAATGGTGAAAGGGAATTTCGACAGAAGTGGAAATTCTTTCTCACCATTTAGGGCGTTTCTCTTAGTAATGTGTTGCGAGTTTTTTTTCTTTTCCTGTTAGTAAGTAATTACAGTGTGTTGTAATTCCGTAATGTGTAAGTCATAATAAGTAATTATTGCGTATTGTAAGTTAGTAACGTAATGCAAAGTATTGTAAATAGGTTTTCTTTTTTCATGTATCGTAAGTGATGTTTGTAAGACAGTAAAAGCATTAAAAAACAATGGAATTAAAAAAAATACGTGCAACAGATGTTCACCTCTCCCGTTCTTGTCCCTGCGCCACTTCGTTTTCTTTCTGTTGTGACACTCTCCTGTTGTGAAATGAAGAAATACTACGTTACGTCTTAAAGTGCCGGTATAAACACGATTGCAATTGATTTACCATCTTTAATTTACTTTAAACTTGAGCACTGAAACATTAATTACGATTTCGAAGTTTGCAAAACTTAGCGGTTTATAAAAAACAGCGGTAATATTCCTATATACATATACTTGATTTTGGTCCAGTTGTAAAAACGTGATGATGGATCTGAATGAGAAATGTTGCGTGGAATAATTGTGCTTGCCATGCTAACAAGGTTCAATTAGGCCAAAAATATAGCTTTAGTTTGCTGTCAATGGTTTGATTTTGTGGAAGGACATGATGCATGGATGACATGCCTATCAAATGTTGTTTCTTTTGTGATGAACATTTCTGGTGCCATGTTTGAAGAACACCGCTCCAATATTTCTAGAGTTTTTCTCGACTCAGTATTTTACCGTTTTAGTTGCACAACTTAAGACGTCATCACTTTCCTAATTTGGATAATACAAAAACGTCAACATCTCAAAAATTAAAAAAACTATATTCCAAAAAAACAAAACGCCATTCTTCTGTATTTTGAAAAAGCTTTCAAATAAGCAGCAACTATTTTTCATTTCATAGAAATATGAGAAAGATGTTTGCAAGCCAGTGACTCAAAGTTTTTGGGAAAAACCTCCTATTCTCTCAACAGGAGTCTAAGCAAAGGCTTTCTTTACGTGTTTGTTTAGCTAGTGGAGGGTCGACTCTCTTATACCAATAAGTCCGTGATGTTCTTGCCAGTGTGCATATCACCTTAACGCACCAAACATTTCGTTATGCAATAAAATTGCTCTAACCTTTCTGCAGCCTCCGCCTGAAGTTTAGCCCTCTGTAATCTCTCTTCTTCAGACTTGTCTGTTTTTACGCCACCCTCCCTATTGATGAAATAAAAACTTACATTTAGATTCTGACCAGACAACTTGTGGGAAAAGATGGCTGAAAGAGCAATTATTAAACAATTATTGGATGAGGTTGAGCATGATATCATGAATTATCAAAACCGAGGTCAACACAGACACGAGGTTTTGATAATTCATGATATCATGCGAACACCAAATTCAATAATTGTTTTATTATACATTTTTCATAAATTCATACTCAGAAACAGAAGCAAAGAGTTCAGCCATTTTGTTTCTGAGGAGAACACTCCAAAGGGCTTAGTAACCAGGCAGACGTTGAACTTGACATGATAAATGCATTATCTGCAGCAGATAATACATTTATCATGTATCACAAGCTGCCAGCCTTTAAGGCTGGTTTTCACTAGCGACGGAGTCGGAGTCGGAGTCGTAGTCGGAGTCATAAGAGTGCTTATGACCTAGTGAAAACCGAAAATCGGAGTCGTAAGCGGAGTCATAAGCTCGACGGGATCGGAGTCGGAAGAATCAGAACGTTTCCATTTCTTCCGATTCCGTTTACGACTCCGTCGCTTATGATCTAGTGAAAACTGGACTGTCGGAGTCGGAAGCAGAAGCGGAAGAACCAACAAATCACAAGGCCCGGAATCGAGCGTTGTGATTGGTTTATTCTTCCGCTTCCGCTTCCGACTCCGACAATTCAGTTTTCACTTGATCGTAAGCGTTGGAGTCATAAGCGGAATCAGTGATCTGCTTCCGACTCCGTCGGTTTGATTTTCACTTGATCGTATCACTCTACGCTTCTGATTACGACTCCGACTCCGACTCCGTCGCTAGTGAAAACCAGCCTTTAGTTATGCGTTTCTTGTATCACTTTGTTTACCTTGTTGTCGACTCTTGAACCAACATGTCACTCTTAACTCCAGCCACTGTCCTTACGCTACTGCTAACGGCTGCCACACCTCCAGTTTGGGCCTAATGACAGAACATGCCATCTTTTGTTAACACAAGTCCCCTGCTTTTGATGTCTCTAGTGATTTATTAAAGAGCAAGATGAATCCCATTCTAATTATTTGAAAATGTACATCCAGTGATTGGTCAAACGTCATCAGTCATTAGCTGTTCCACTGGTAGAGCATTTTTTTTAAGTTTACTCCCAACTTTCGCGGGGCCACCTCTACCAAATTTCCCTTTTTCAACCAAATTAAAGTTCATTATTTTAGGTAACACTTCCCAAAAAATAAAATATCAAAACACGCGAAAGTTATTGGGAAAATAGATTTTTTTTTATAAAAGTTAATAAACAGTCAAGGTGTCATAATCCCCTAAAGGCATGGACTCCTCAACTACTTTTTCGCGTCAAACGGCTTAATTCGGAGATCCTATATCAAATATTTTTAATTTTAGATTTCATGTCCGTCAAGAGTGGCTCCTTGTAATCACGCTTCGGCAATTGCTTCTCAGTTTCGTTTTGTTTTGTGGCACATCGCTTTCCTTCTGTTTTGCCCATTATTTTTGATCACCGGCCTAAAATGTGTGCACCTAAAACGTGACTGTAACACTATCGCTTTCCCACGAAGCTCCAGTTTGCATGATGCGAATGCTAGGGGCTCTGTTATTTCATTGGCTGGTGGCCATTCAAACATCAATACATATGCCTGTCTACCTGCCTTTCTACTGTATCTGTCTTTGTATCTGTCTGTCTATCTGTTTGTCTGTTTATTTGTCTGTTTCTCTGTCTGTCTGTCTTTCAGAAATCCAGTGAAGCGTTAAGTAACATTAGGCATCTTAATATAACATTGATGAAGATAGGGAGATAAAGATATACTGCTTCTTCGCTTGACACTTGTTAAATTAAATGAATTCACTGTGAATTTGCTACGTTTTTTGGCCGTACTTTTTGCAGAAACGTCTAGTTCTACAAAGTACATATAGCTAATTTCATACATGTTGGTGAGATTTGACTGTTTATACCTCAGCCTTTGTGGCACCGACCGCAGGAGTTAGAAGCTCAGCACTCATTCCCTCCAACTTGTCAGATAATGTTCTGTTGATACCAAAGTCCTGTACAGAAGACAACAATTTATCATGTTACCTTTGTTATGGCTCTATTTATACTTTTTCAAACCAGTTTAATGTTTGTCAAAGGGACAGGGAGAGTCTGGGGACAAAAACTTTTAATGTAGGGAAATTTGCAATGAGTCCTTGACTGGCCTGGTGGAGACGAAGTCAAAGATCAGGTGTTCGAGCCTAGGTGAGTACAAAATGACAAAAGTCTTGCTGTAGTATGGGATCTGTACAGTGAAAGTCAAAGTGAAATTAATTTTATTTATTATGTAAAAGATACATAAAAGGAAACGTCTAGGTTATCCCTATCGAGGATGCTATTATACTACAATGTAAAATTAGTAGAGCATTAAATGCTAGTAGAGCATTAAATTTTGTTATGGTGGGGGGAAGGGTTAGTTTACATGTAGGTAGGGGAAAGATAGGGCTAGGGACTGAGGGGGGTAGGATATGGTTTGAGAGGGGGTGGGTGGGTGGGTGGGTGGGTGGTGTGCATGTTGTTTTTTTTTTAGTTTTACCCCCAAAAAGGCAAGGAAAAAAATTCAACTGGTTTGAAAACTTTATGCAGAGATGATGTAAGCAAGGCTCTGAAGCTTACCACTTCTTCTCCATCGTCAACATCACTCATGGACGGCGTGGGTGGGGCATTGAGATTTGAACTCTCTTCTATTTCTGAATCCTGAAAAAGACACAAAAGTAGAGGACATAGCAATCACAAGCACTTGCAATTGTGTTAACTGTAATTTGTCTAATAAAATAAAATACAATGTAACATAACCTGTTTCTTGGTTTTAATAAAAAACACAATGGTTTGGACGTTAAACTAGACATCAGCCCACATCCCGAGTCCAAATACAACTCTACTCTTACATGTATCTTTAATTACACCGTCCTGCTTTCAGTATTACATTCATACAGGGTTTGTACCTTTTTTACAAAACAAATTTCCAAGACTTTTCCAGGACTCGGATTTATTTTTGTAGGACTCTAAAACTCACATTAGCCCTTTCACTCCCAAGATCTCAATGTCAATTCTCCTTACTGTCTGCCATACATTTCATATTTTTTTCTTGTTTCTTGCCGAGTTTTAACATAAGTTGTTGCATTAAAAATAAATAGGGTGTAACATGGCGCATGGGGCAACTTTTAATGCAGTATTTTGTTGCGGCAACATGCCGAAGGTTTTTTAATGCGCTTAAAAAACTTGCAACAGTTTGCCCGAATTTACAATGTTGCATTGAAAGTCCCCTCGTGTAACATACTGTTGCCCCAACAAAGTTGTGTCAAAAGTTGTTTTGTGTAACATGGATTAAAAATCAGCATTAAAAATTGGCTTGTGTGACATCACCTTTAGGGGCGTTTTTAACAAAACAGTTATTCCACTCTCGCTTGTTGGATATGAGATGATTCTAGCCAACACGGTGCTACATGCCTCCATGGGTATCCATCATCTCATAGCCAACGCATGCTTGTGGAATAATTGATAATTATCCTTGAAAACTGTTTTATAATTCTCTGCTAATTAATGTACTCACCTCATAACCAAGAGCTGCTATGTTGTGTACACCAAGATCAATAGTTGGTCTTCCAAAATCACTCTGCAAAAGAATAATTCAATTAAGAGAGCTTTTTTACACCTAAAACCCTTACCAGGCTAATTGAACAGTATTGTTTACTTCATTTAAACAGCAGTGCAAAAGCCGTAAAGTGTAACCACTTTTAATTAATGAAAGATCTCCAGCAGAAGTTTCATGTGGTACTATTTATGGTACTGTACAAGCTGACTTTTACATCTGCAGTGACCATTCAAATGAGAGTTATCAAGCAGTATTTTCTTTCAGTTGCTTTTTTCAGCACATTTTTTTCAATTAAAGTAATTTTCTTTTTCTTTTCCATTTGAACACTGAGTTTAGCATACTTAGTTCAGACAAAAGACTAAAATTTGACAGGTTTCATTGTAAACTAAGAAATTTCATCAGATTCTGTTTAATCAAAAGACAATTATTCTATGTTATTGACCTGTCCTTCCTCGTCATCTGAAAGGCCAGTCATGAAGTTCAGATTGATGTTGTCTCCTAACCCAGTGCTGAGAGTAAGTGTTCCACTTGCATCATTGACTCCCCGACTTAACTTCTCTTGATCGGATGAACGCTGTTTCATGGAACAAACAGATGAAGAATAGCATATCAACAAGAGCAACACAACATGCATTTTAATTTTCATAATTTGTTTGACCACGTGCTTCACATGGAAATCATCCAAAACAGGCAGGGTGACAGTATGGAAATAAAAACTCATGTCCAATAGCCTGGGTTGTTCATAAGGCAGGGTAACGCTATCCAACGGATAAATAACTATCCAGCGGATAGTAAGATTTGTTTTGTTAGCACTCATCCTCTGGATATTGATTTATCCAGTGGATAGCATTATCCAGCCTTTGAACAACGGGGCTCAACACTAGTGGATACTGCAGTCAGGCCAGTGGTTTCTAACATCAAATGTTTACAAATGTACTTACCAGAGTAAGCAAAGCCATCCACAGAAAAAGAGGACGTTGTAGAGGGGTGGCCGTTAACGGAGGTTTGACAGTAGACTGAAATACGTGTACGAATTTTAGAAAACTTACCCCAGGTGGGTCCTTGATTGTACCAAGAGGAGACTGTTGAAAGGGATCCATATACCGCTCAACGTTTGATAATCTTCCACCAGTTCCAAGTCCTCCCATAGATCCTGCACTTAAGGAGCCTTTTCCCAGGGAGCCTCCAAGTGAACCCCCTCCAAGACTGCCTCCTAAAGACCCCCTGCCTAAAGAGCCTCCTCCCAGAGGTCCTGTCCCAAGAGATGCTCCACCAAGGGTCCCTCCTGCTGAGCTTGCTCCAAGGGAGCTACCAAGTGACCGTCCAGGAGATGAATCTCTCAGAGGAGCCAAGGAACCTTCACCTTTAAGTGGTGCCAGACCAGGGCTGAGAGGCTTGGAGGATAGAACACAAGAAACAATTCAAAAATACAAATAATTTCAAGGCGCATTTGAGATTATTGTATAGCCCACTTCGGAGTTGACCTAAGCCTCTCTCTTGTGAGCACCCTTTGAGAAAGAGGTTTAAGGTAATTTGGAAATGGCCTATTCATAACAACAGTGAAAACAATTCTAGAGGTGAAAACATAAAAACTGAAATATGGTACTGTATGTTCAGTTTTTCTCCACCACTCGCCTTATTAAAAAATTTTGGATTCAATCCATATAATTGTACATACATTGTATACACTCCACAGGTGTAATGTTAAACATGTGTATAGCTCAGTAAATATCAGTGACGTGTCTCATTGACTCAGAAATATTACCATCAGAGACACAGGGGTAAAACTGCAGTTAATAAAGTCCAAAGGAAACAATGTTTGGCTTAAGTTATTTGGATCTTTAAGAAATAAAGTGATCAAGACATTGAGGTTTCAGTGTATGTATTCAATTCTTACACCATTTTTTGTACAATGCTTACTTTCTGCTTTATTGGTCCTTCTAATGTCTTGTTCTTTTTGCCACCATCTTTTTTGTCTTTTTTCTTGTTTTCTTTCTTTGACGAGGTGCCCATAGTACTTCTTCTCCGCTTTTCTTCGATAACCATGTTCCTGTAGTAGTCATCACAGGGATGGTCCCAGACACTGTCCCCAGTTTGAAAGTTGAAGTAATAAATATCTCCACTGGCATCTTGACTGAAAAGCAATGTTTAATACATTCGTGAAGTGATTTTAACTTACATTGTACATGAACAAGGCACTTACATCACAAGCCCTAGGATTTTCAAATTCCATCATCTTGAGAATTAGAACAGGGAAAAACATTATTTTATCACTGAATTTTGATCGGCAAGGCTAAAGATGTATGT
>OZ026599.1:34684085-34766585 GCA_964020085.1 Micromussa lordhowensis | reverse complement strand
TGGCCAACGGTCATCAGGTTGTGTCCATCCAAATAAGAAATTGAAAATTTAGCGGGCTAAGAGAAAAAAATCAGTTTGTTCAGTTGAACTGCCGCACTGTTAGCATTGGAAATCATTTTCAGAGCTGGGCAGGAATATTTATGCGTGCTTCTCCGAAGCCGTAAAATAGAAGTCGTGTCATTCCCCAGCATGAATAATGAATGATTAACACAAAGTGCCAAGACTCGAATTTCTACCCTGCTTGGAAGTTGTTTCTCGGAAAGTGCCGAAAGGATATTGAAGCGAAAAGCATCTCTTTCGGAAGGTATTTTAAAGCGCACGACAGCTAAAATATTTGTTTCGCGTTTGTTAGAACTTTCACTCAAAAAAACCGGTGGAAATCTTTGTTTATTTAATATCGGAAGTGCTGTGTAATATTTACTGCTGACTAGGATTGCATTCCAATAAACACGCACGAAAGTCGTTTCTCGAAAAGTACTAAACGGATTAAATCGAAAAACATCTCTTTGGAAAGGTTATTCAAAGCGCAGGACAGCTCAATACTTGTATCCCGTTTGTTAGAACTTTCGGTCCGAAAATCCCGGTGCAAATGTTTGCATATTTAATCTCGAAATTGCTTTGTAATATTTACAGGGATGTCCGCGCCGAAAAAAGTGCTTCTCTGGAACGAACTAAAACATCGTTTGGATCGGTAGAGACCCTGAGAGAGACCTATCTGGAAAGCCTTTTGAAACTGCTAGTCGGGAAAATAATCTACGTGTTTATCGTGATTTTAATTAGTCTTGTCATTTCTCTGCATGACTGGTTCACATTAGGCGCTCTAGCTGCTGACAAGAATTGCATTCATAACACGCTCTAAAGTCGTTTCTCGAAAAGTACTGAACGGCCTACACAGAAAAAGATCTCTTTCAAAGCGTCGGAGAGTTAGAATTATTCTTCCTCTGCCCTCAATAAATGCACTTCGAAAATCCCGACGAAAAGTTTTTTGCGTTAATTGATCAGTTAAGTCATTTAAATTGGCCAATCAGGTGTCTTTCCTAAAATAGCCTCGCAGCTTGACCACGCGCTAAAATTAGATTGAAAAAGATTATCATGGGAAGAGGCCCATGTATGGGGGATGTGTTCTCTTAGATCATGGTCTCTTGTTATTAACTTAAACCTTTGTACCCTGTTTGACCAAAAAACACACAAATTCTAGTAAGTAACACTATTTTTTTCAAGTTCTTGCAACACAATCTTCTTGTATCATGATCAAAAATAAGACACAAACAGCAGTGATAAACATATTGAACTTATTCACTTTGATTATGACTTGACGTTTCGTATGTATTCTACATACATTTTCAAAAGTAACCGTTGAAATTTAAAACAGCTATTTATATAAAATAAAGGTGAGGGGACTGGAACCTAGATTAAGCAAAAAACTTAACAGTAATTCTAATCCTCAAACCGTCTACCTTGGTTTGATATTAGTTCCTTTTTTTCGGCTTTTCCTTGTCTTCTTCATCGGTAGAAAACCCTCTTGAAAACCTACAGAATTTCGAAGTTTAGGATTTTGCTACGTCCAAATTTACCTCGCCAACGAGTTCATATACTAGGTCGCTATTTTGCTATGTTTGTGATAATCATCTCTATCCCGACGAAAGCTTTTAGACAGAGCAGTTCAAGGGATCACTCTTATCCTCAAATATGATATAGTCTTGACTTAACTTGCTCTGGTTCATGGCTAATAGGAGCCTTTATTGTCAGATACATCTTGCAATGCATTATGGGTAACTATACTGTTGCGACACGGAATGCGCCTTCCCGCAAAATCAACACATTTTACAAGTCTAAAAGCGGGTCAAAACATTGACACTTTCTTAGGCACGGCGCCTACTACTAATCACGTAACTCGCAAAATACCTTTGTTGTGCCCCTGAAGTGACCTGCTTTTAGACCTACTCTGTTTTGGCCTGACACAGTCGCAAACCAAGTTTCAAACTGTTAGCGCTTAGCAGCACTTAGGAACCACCAACTGCCGCAAACATTCAGTTCTTCGAATGTTGCATGTCAAGTTACCGATCGTCAGACTTAAATGATGTCCTTTGACCACCAAAACAGCTACTTAGAAGACATTGCCCTGATACGTTAATAAGCTTTCGATGCGTGGCAGAACCGAACTTCTTCAATCGATATATTGACATCGAGGCTACTACGTCATATGACTATTTCTCAGGCCTAGGTTACTCGCTCTTAACAAACGTTCAGGCAGCGCAATGTCATATAAGGCAGGGATCGTAACCCAAATAACAGCCTTTAATATCGATTATCGGTTTATCGTTTGACTACGCCTGGAGTATCTCGTTTAATTCCGCGACTTAACATGCTGTCAACTTTGAAACCGTAATGTAGTAGGAGTGTTCAGACGAAGGAGCTAGTTGTAACTTTCGTTTAGTGATTGAAAATGTCTTCTGCATCAATGAAAGCCATAGCCATAACTTTTAAAGCTACTATTATTCGTTTGCACTGTCAGGCGATAAAAAAAATTCAAAATCAAGAAATTGTGCTGTTATAGGAGATAAATAAAGAAGACACGTCTCCAAGTTTTAGGTCCGTAGTTTTCCCAAACTTCAGATATTCGTCAAAATATTTCGCACAAATTTACAACTGATCATGAGCCCAGTATACCGGGGTACTCCCAGAAAAATTGGATGGGGATGTGCGGCCTGCTTCCCAAAACGTTTTCCCTATTTATGACCAAAATCTGCGATTTTCCCTACCCTATGACCTGACCGTTAAATCAATACCCCGTTTCAGACCTGCCTTATAAATAGTTTCCCAGTTCAAACCAATGTTAAATATAATTTGTGAAGGGCATTTGTTGATGGTCTTATCGATAATGATGAAAAAGAAGCTTCTTAGAAACATACCCGTTTCTGGAAGATCAAGGACACCGCCTGCTGCCAAACTGAATCAATTGATGTTAGATCAAGGGCCATAAAAGCTAAATGATAATAGCTAAAGGGCAAAAAGTGTGGGCCATAGAGTCAACCAATTCAAAATCAGCCAATATTTTGCCTCCCTTTTAGCGTTCGTCACAACCATTTTTAGGATGGCTTGCAAATTCAGAATATTGGAACAATTGACATATTTTTTATGTCAGCTGTAAGTTTACAACCTAGCAAACTTTAACAGTAATTGATCACAAGCGTCAACAAACGCCTCGTCTTCGCCTGTTATTTGGGGCATTCCATTAGGCCGAAAACGCACTCTGACCGCATTTTTAAAACCGTCAAATTTTTCTCAAAACTAAGAACAAGTTGGAACTTAAAATTATGATTTCTGAAAATAATTAACCAAAGGGTATCTTGGGCCGGGCAAAATATAAAAAAGCGTCTCATACGAGGCTTTCCATTAGGTGGAAAACGCCCTCCGCCCCAGGGACTTGCACTCCGCCCCAGGGACTTGCACTCCGCCCCAGGGACTTGCATTCAGCCCCAGGAACTTTGCCAAGGGGGGACCAAGGGAAAATGCTCAAAAAAGTAGCCCGATTATACGGGCTTCAAAAACACCCTGGCGCAAATCGCATCATCGCCTAACTAGCATGCACTTGAAGTGCAATCATAGAGGAACATTTTGCTGCAAACCGCGCCTCCATAAGTGCCCGTGGAGCCGAGTTATGACAAATTTGCGAAGGAGACCTAAATCGGCCATTTTCTGAGATTTTGCCAAGGGGAGACCAAGGGAAAATGCTCAAAAAAGTAGGCCGACTATACGGGCTTCAAAAACGCTTTGGCGCAAATCGCATCATTGCCTAATTAGTATGCACTTGAAGTGCAATCATATAGGAACAATTTGCTGCCAACTGCGCCTCCATAAGTGCCCGTGGAGCCGAGTTATGACAAATTTGCAAAGGAGACCTAAATCGGCCACTTTCTGAGATTTTGCCAAGGGGGAACCAAGGGAAAATGCTCAAAAAAGTAGGCCGACTATACGGGCTTCAAAAACGTTTGGCGCAAATTGCATCATCGACAAATTAGTATGCACTTGAAGTGCAATCATAGAGGAACATTTTGCTGCAACCTGCCCCTCTCTAAGTAACCCGTGGAGCCGAGTTATGACAAATTTGCCAAGGAGACCTAAATCGGCAATTTTCTGAGATTTTGCCAAGGGGAGACCAAGGGAAAATGCTCGAAAAAGTAGACCGACTATACGGGCTTCAAAAACACCCTGGCGCAAATCGCATCATCGCCTAATTAGTGTGCACTTGAAGTGCAATCATATAGGAACAATTCGCTGCAAACTGCGCCTCCATAAGTGCCCGTGGAGCCGAGTTATGACAAATTTGCCAACAAGACCTAAATCGGCCATTTTCTGAGATTTTGCCAAGGGGGACCAAGGGAAAATGCTCAAAATAGTAGGCCGACTATAGGGGCTTCATAAACACCCTGGCGCAAATCGCATCATTGCCTTATTAGTATGCACTTGAAGTGCAATCATAGAGGAACATTTTGCTGCAAACTGCGCCTCCATAAGTGCCCGTGGAGCCGAGTTATGACAAATTTGCCAAGGAGACCTAAATCGGCCATTTTCTGAGATTTTGCCAAGGGGGGACTAAGGGAAAATGCTCAAAAAAGTAGGCCGACTATACGGGCTTCAAAAACATCCTGGCGCAAATTGCATCATCGCCAAGTTAGTATGCACTTGAAGTGCAATCATAGAGGAACATTTTGCTGCAAACTGCGCCTCCATAGTTGCCCGTGGAGCCGAGTTATGACAAATTTGCCAAGGAGACCTAAATTGGCCATTTTCCGAGATTTTGCAAAGGGAGGACCAAGGGAAAATGCTCAAAAAGTAGGCCGACTATATGGGCTTCAAAAACACCCTGGCGCAAATTCCATCATCCTTTAGTCTGCACTTAAAGTTCAATCATAGAGGAACATTTTGCTGCAAACTGCGCCTCCATAAGTGCCCGTGGAGCCGAGTTATGACAAGTTTGCCAAGGAGACCTAAATCGGCCATTTACTGAGATTTTGCCAAGGTGGGACCAAGGGAAAATGCTCAAAAAAGTGGACCGACTATACGAGCTTCAAAAACACCCTGGCGCGAATCGCATCATCGCCTAATTAGTATGCACTTGAAGTGCAATCATAGAGGAACATTTTGCTGCAAACTGCCCCTCCCTAAGTGCCCGTGGAGCCGAGTTATGGCAAATTTGCCAAGGAGACCTAAATCGGCCATTTTCTGAGATTTTGCCAAGGGGGGACCAAGGGAAAATGCTCAAAAAAGTAGGCCGACTATACGGGCTTCAAAAAAACCCTGGCGCAAATCGCATCATCGCCTAATTAGTCTGCCCATGAAGTACAATTATAGAGCAACATTTTGCTGCAAACTGCGCCTCCATAACTGCCCGTGGAGCCGAGTTATCACAAATCTGCCAAGGAGACCTAAATCGGCTATTTTCTGAGATTTTGCGAAGGGGGGACCAAGGGGAAATGCTCTAAAAAGTAGGCCGGCTATACCGGCTTCAAAAACACCCTGGCGCAATTCGCATCATCCGTTAATTAGTATGTACTTAAAGTGCAATCACAGAGGAACATTTTGCATCAAACTGCGCCTCCATAAGTGCCCGTGGAGCCGAGTTATGACAAATTTGCCAAGGATACCTAAATCGGCCATTTTCTGAGATTTTGCCAAGGGGGGACCAAGGGAAAATGCTCAAAAAAGCAAACCGACTATACGGGCTTCAAAAACACCCTGGCGCAAATCGCATCATCGCCTAATTAGTATGCACTTGAAGAGCAATTAAAGAGGAACATTTTGCTGCAAACTGCGCCTCCATAAGTGACCGTAGAGCCGAGTTATGACAAATTTGCCAAGGAGACCTAAATCGGCCATTTTCTGATATTTTGCTAAGGGGAGACCAAGGGAAAATGCTCAAAAAGGTAGGCCGACTATACGGGCTTCAAAAACACCCTGCCGCAAATTGCATCATCCTTTAATTAGTCTGCACTTAAAGTTCAATCATAGAGGAACATTTTGCTGCAAACTGCGCCTCCATAAGTGCCCGTGGAGCCAAATTATGACAAATTTGCCAAGGAGACCTAAATCGGCAATTTTCTGAGATTTTGCCAAGGGGGGACCAAGGGAAAATGCTCAAAAAAGTAGACCGACTATACGAGCTTCAAAAACACCCTGGCGCGAATCGCATCATCGCCTAATTAGTATCCACTTGAAGTGCAATCATAGAGGAACATTTTGCTTCAAACTGCCCCTCCCTAAGTGCCCGTGGAGCCGAGTTATGGCAAATTTGCCCAGGAGACCTAAATGGGCAATTTTGTGAGATTTTGCCAAGGGGGGACCAAGGGAAAATGCTCAAAAAAGTAGGCCGACTATACGGGCTTCAAAAACACCCTGGCACAAATCGCATCATCGCCAAGTTAGTATGCACTTGAAGTGCAATCATAGAGCAACATTTTGCTGCAAACTGCCCCTCCCTAAGTGCCCGTGGAGCCGAGTTATGACAAATTTGCCAACGAGACCTAAATCGGCCATTTTCTGAGATTTTGCCAAGGGGGGACCAAGGGAAAATGCTCATAAAAGTAGGCCGACTATACGGGCTTCAAAAACACCCTGGCGCAAATCGCATCATTGCCTTATTGGTATGCACTTGAAGTGCAATCATAGAGGAGTTATGACAAATTTGCCAAGGAGACCTAAATCGGCCATTTTCTGAGATTTTGCCAAGAGGGGACCAAGGGAAAATGCTCAAAAAAGTAGGCCGACTATACGGGCTTCAAAAATACCCTGGCGCAAATCGCATCATCGCCAAGTTAGTATTCACTTGAAGTGCAATCATAGAGGAACATTTTGCTGCAAACTGCGCCTCCATAAGTGCCCGTGGAGCCGAGTTATGACAAATTTGCCAACGAGACCTAAATCGGCCATTTTCTGAGATTTTGCAAAGGGGGCACCAAGGGAAAATGCTCAAAAAGTAGGCCGACTATACGGGCTTCAAAAACACCCTGGCGCAAATCAAATCATCGCCTAAATAATATTTACTAAAAGAGCAATCATAGAGGAGCATTTTGCTGCAAACTGCGCCTCCATAAGTGCCCGTGGAGCCGAAATATGTCAAATTTGCCAAGGAGACCTAAATCGGCCATTTTCTGAGATTTTGCCAAGAGGGGACCAAGGGAAAATGCTCAAAAAAGTAGGCCGACTATACGGGCTTCAAAAACACACTGGCGCAAATTGCATCATTGCCTAATTAGCTTGCACTTGAAGTGCAATCATAGAGGAACATTTTGCTGCAAACTGCGCCTCCATAAGTGCCCGTGGAGCCGAGTTATGACAAATTTGCCAAGGAGACCTAAATCGGCCATTTTCTGAGATTTTGCCAAGGGGGGACCAAGGGAAAATGCTAAAAAAAAAAGGCCGACTATACGGGCTTCAAAAACACCCTGGGGCAAATCGCATCATCGCCTAGATTGTATGCACTTAAAGTGCAATTATAGAGGAACATTTTGCTGCAAACTGCGCCTCCATAAGTGCCCGTGGAGCCGAGTTATGACAAATTTGCCAAGGAGACCTAAATCGGCCATTTTCTGAGATTTTGCCAAGAGGGGACCAAGGGAAAATGCTCAAAAAAGTAGGCCGACTATACGGGCTTCAAAAACACCCTGGCGCAAATCGCATCATCGCCTAGATTGTATGCACTTAAAGTGCAATCATAGAGGAACATTTTGCTGCAAACTGCGCCTCCATAAGTGCCCGTGGAGCCGAGTTATGACAAATTTGCCAAGGAGACCTAAATCGGCCATTTTCTGAGATTTTGCCAAGAGGGGACCAAGGGAAAATGCTCAAAAAAGTAGGCCGACTATACGGGCTTCAAAAACACCCTGGCGCAAATCGTATCATTGCCTAATTAGCATGCACTTCAAGTGCAATCATAGAGGAACATTTTGCTGCAAACTGCGCCTCCATAAGTGCGCGTGGAGCCGAGTTATGACAAATTTGCCAAGGAGACCTAAATCGGCCATTTTCTGAGATTTTGCCAAGGGGGGACCAAGGGAAAATGCTCAAAAGAGTAGGCCGACTATACGGGCTTAAAAAACACCCTGGTGCAAATCGCATCATCGCCTAATTAGTATGCACTTGAAGTGCAATTATAGAGGAACATTTTCCTGCAAACTGCGCCTCCATAAGTGACCTTGGAGCCGAGTTAGGACAAATTTGCCAAGGAGACCTAAATCGGCCATTTTCTGAGATTTTGCCAAGGCGGGACCAAGGGAAAATGCTCAAAAGAGTAGGCCGATTATACGGGCTTCAAAAACACCCTGGCGCAAATCGCATCATCGCCTAATTAGTATGCACTTGAAGTGCAATTATAGAGGAACATTTTGCTGCAAACTGCGCCTCCATAAGTGCTCGTGGAGCCGAGTTTGACAAATTCGGCCATTTTCTAAGATTTTGCCAAGGTGGGACCAATGGAAAATGCTCACAAAAGTAGACCGACTTTACGAGCTTTAAAAACACCCTGGCGCAAATTGCATCATCGCCTAATTAGTATGCTCTTGAAGTGCAATCATAGAGGAACATTTTGCTGCAAACTGCGCCTCCATAAGTGCCCGTGGAGCCGAGTTATGACAAATTTGCCAAGGAGACCTAAATCGGCCATTTTCTGAGATTTAGCCAAGGGAGGACCAAGGGAAAACGCTCACAAAAGTAGGCCGACTACACGGGCTTCAAAAACACCCTGGCGCAAATGGCATCATCGCCTAATTAGTATACACTTGAAGTGCAATCATAGAGGAACATTTTGCTGCAAACTGCGCCTCCATAAGTGCCCGTGGACCCGAGTTATGACAAATTTGCCAAGGAGACCTAAATCGGCCATTTTCTGAGATTTTGCCAAAGGGGGACCAAGGGAAAATGCTCAAAAAAGGAGACCAACTATACGGGCTTCAAAAAAACCCTGGTGCAAATCGCATCATCGCCTAATTAATATCCACTTGAAGTGCAATCATAGAGGAACTTTTTGCTGCAAACTGCCCCTCCCTAAGTGCCCGTGGAGCCGAGTTATTACAAATTTGCCAATGAGACCTAAATCGGCCATTTTCTGAGATTTTGCCAAGGGGAGACCAAGGGAAAATGCTAAAAAAAGGAGACCGACTATACGGGCTTCAAAAAAACCCTGGCGCAAATCGCATCATCGCCTAATTAATATGCACTTGAAGTGCAATCATAGAGGAACTTTTTGCTGCAAACTGCCCCTCCCTAAGTGCCCGTGGAGCCGAGTTATTACAAATTTGCCAAGGAGACCTAAATCGGCCATTTTCTGAGATTTTGCCAAGGGGAGACCAAGGGAAAATGCTCAAAAAAGCAGACCGACTATACGGGCTTCAAAAAAACCCTGGCGCAAATCGCATCATCGCCTAATTAATATGCACTTGAAGTGCAATCATAGAGGAACTTTTTGCTGCAAACTGTCCCTCCCTAAGTGCCCGTGGAGCCGAGTTATGACAAATTTGCCAAGGAGACCTAAATCGGCCATTTTCTGAGATTTTGCCAAGGGGGGACCAAGGGAAAATGCTCAAAAAAGTAGGCCAACTATACGGGCTTCAAAAACACCCTGGCGCAAATCGCATCATCGCCTAATTTGTATGCACTTGAAGTGCAATCATAGAGGAACATTTTGCTGCAAACTGCGCCTCCATAAGTGCCCGTGGACCGAGTTATGACAAATTTGCCAAGGAGACCTAAATCGGCCATTTTCTGAGATTTTGCCAAGGGGGGACCAAGGAAAAATGCTCAAAAAAGTAGGCCGATTATACGGGCTTCAAAAACACCCTGGCGCAAATCGCATCATCGCCTAATTAGTATGCACTTGAAGTGCAATCATAGAGGAACATTTTGCTGCAAACTGCGCCTCCATAAGTGCCCGTGGAGCCGAGTTATGACAAATTTGCCAAGGAGACCTAAATCGGCCATTTTCTGAGATTTTGCCAAGGGGGGACCAAGGGAAAATGTTCAAAAAAGTAGGTCGACTATACGGGCTTCAAAAACACCCTGGCGCAAATCGCATCATCGCCTAATTAGTATGCACTTGAAGTGCAATCATAGAGGAAAATTTTGCTGCAAACTGCGCCTCCATAAGTGCCCGTGGAGCCGAGTTATGACAAATTTGCCAAGAAGACCTAAATCGGCCATTTTCTGAGATTTTGCCAAGGGGGGACCAAGGGAAAATGCTCAAAAAAGTAGCCCGATTATACGGGCTTCAAAAACACCCTGGCGCAAATCGCATCATCGCCTAATTAGTATGCACATGAAGTGCAATTATAGAGTAACATTTTGCTGCAAACTGCGCCTCCATAACTGCCCGTGGAGTGGAGTTATGACAAATCTGCCAAGGAGACCTAAAGCGGCCATTTCCTGACATTTTGCCAAGGGGGGACCAAGGGAAAATGCTCAAAAAAGTAGGTCGACTATACGAGCTTCAAAAACACGCTGGCGCAAATCGCATCATCGACTAATTAATATACACTTAAAGTGCAATCATAGAGGAACATTTTGCTGCAAACTGCGCCTCCATAAGTGCCCGTGGAGCCGAGTTATGACAAATCTGCCAAGGAGACCTAAATCGGCCATTTTCTGAGATTTTGCCAAGGGGGGACCAAGGGAAAATGCTCAAAAAAGTAGGCCAACTATACGGGCTTCAAAAACACCCTGGCGCAAATCGCATCATCGCCTAATTAGTATGCACTTGAAGTGCAATCATAGAGGAACATTTTGCTGCAAACTGCGCCTCCATAAGTGCCCGTGGAGCCGAGTTATGACAAATTTGCCAAGGAGACCTAAATCGGCCATTTTCTGAGATTTTGCCAAGGGGGGACCAAGGGAAAATGCTCAAAAAAGTAGGCCGACTATACGGGCTTCAAAAACACCCTGGCGCAAATCGCATCATCGCCTAATTAGTATGCACATGAAGTGCAATCATAGAGTAACATTTTGCTGCAAACTGCGCCTCCATAAGTGCCCGTGGAGCGGAGTTATGACAAATCTGCCAAGGAGACCGAAAGCGGCCATTTCCTGAGATTTTGCCAAGGGGGGACCAAGGGAAAATGCTCAAAAAAGTAGGTCGACTATACGGGCTTCAAAAACACCCTGGCGCAAATCGCATCATCGCCCAATTAGTATGCACTTTAAGTGCAATCATAGAGGAACATTTTGCTGCAAACTGCGCCTCCATAAGTGCCCGTGGAGCCGAGTTATGACAAATTTGATAAGGAGACCTAAATCGGCCATTTTCTGAGATTTTGCCAAGGGGGGACCAAGGGAAAATGCTCAAAAAAGTAGACCGACTATACGGGCTTCAAAAACACCCTGGCGCAAATCGCATCATCGCCTAATTAGTATGCACTTGAAGTGCAATCATAGAGGAACATTTTGCTGCAAACTGCGCCTCCATAAGTGCCCGTGGAGCCGAGTTATGACAAATTTGATAAGGAGACCTAAATCGGCCATTTTCTGAGATTTTGCCAAGGGGGGACCAAGGGAAAATGCTCAAAAAAGTAGGCCAACTATACGGGCTTCAAAAACACCCTGGCGCAAATCGCATCATCGCCTAATTAGTATGCACTTGAAGTGCAATCATAGAGGAACATTTTGCTGCAAACTGCGCCTCCATAAGTGCCCGTGGAGCCGAGTTATGACAAATTTGCCAAGGAGACCTAAATCGGCCATTTTCTGAGATTTTGCCAAGGGGGGACCAAGGGAAAATGCTCAAAAAAGTAGGCCGACTATACGGGCTTCAAAAACACCCTGGCGCAAATCGCATCATCGCCTAATTAGTATGCACATGAAGTGCAATCATAGAGTAACATTTTGCTGCAAACTGCGCCTCCATAAGTGCCCGTGGAGCGGAGTTATGACAAATCTGCCAAGGAGACCGAAAGCGGCCATTTCCTGAGATTTTGCCAAGGGGGGACCAAGGGAAAATGCTCAAAAAAGTAGGTCGACTATACGGGCTTCAAAAACACCCTGGCGCAAATCGCATCATCGCCCAATTAGTATGCACTTTAAGTGCAATCATAGAGGAACATTTTGCTGCAAACTGCGCCTCCATAAGTGCCCGTGGAGCCGAGTTATGACAAATTTGATAAGGAGACCTAAATCGGCCATTTTCTGAGATTTTGCCAAGGGGGGACCAAGGGAAAATGCTCAAAAAAGTAGACCGACTATACGGGCTTCAAAAACACCCTGGCGCAAATCGCATCATCGCCTAATTAGTATGCACTTGAAGTGCAATCATAGAGGAACATTTTGCTGCAAACTGCGCCTCCATAAGTGCCCGTGGAGCCGAGTTATGACAAATTTGATAAGGAGACCTAAATCGGCCATTTTCTGAGATTTTGCCAAGGGGGGACCAAGGGAAAATGCTCAAAAAAGTAGGCCGACTATACGGGCTTCAAAAACACCCTGGCGCAAATCGAATCATCGCCTAATTAATATGCACATGAAGTGCAATTATAGAGTAACATTTTGCTGCAAACTGCGCCTCCATAAGTGCCCGTGGAGCGGAGTTATGACAAATTTGCCTAGGAGACCTAAATCGGCCATTTTCTGAGATTTTGCCAAGGGGGGACCAAGGGAAAATGCTCAAAAAAGTAGGTCGACTATACGGGCTTCAAAAACACCCTGGCGCAAAACGAATCATCGCCTAATTAGTATGCACTTGAAGTGCAATCATAGAAGAACATTTTGCTGCAAACTGCGCCTCCATAAGTGCCCATGGAGCCGAGTTATTACAAATTTGCCAAGGAGACCTAAATCGGCCATTTTCTGAGATTTTGCCAAGGGGGGACCAAGGGAAAATGCTCAAAAAAGTAGACCGACTATACGGGCTTCAAAAATACCCTGGCGCAAATCGCATCATCGCCTAATTAGTATGCACTTGAAGTGCAATGATATAGGAACATTTGCTGCAAACTGCGCCTCCATAACTGCCCGTGGAGCGGAGTGATGACAAATCTGCCAAGGAGACCTAAAGCGGCCATTTCCTGAGATTTTGCCAAGGGGGGACCAAGGGAAAATGCTCAAAAAAGTAGACCGACTATACGGGCTTCAAAAATACCCTGCGTAAATCGCATCATCGCCTAATTAATATAGACTTAAAGTGCAATCATAGAGGAACATTTTGCTGCAAACTGCGCCTCCATAAGTGCCCGTGGAGCCGAGTTATGACAAATTTGCCAACGAGACTTATATCGGCCATTTTCTGAGATTTTGCCAAGGGGGGACCAAGGGAAAATGCTCAAAAAAGTAGACCGATTATACGGGCTTCAAAAACACCCTGGCGCAAATCGCATAATCGCCTAATTAGTATGCACTTGAAGTGCAATCATAGAGGAACATTTTGCTGCAAACTGCGCCTCCATAAGTGCCCGTGGAGCCGAGTTATTACAAATTTGCCAAGGAGACCTAAATCGGCCATTTTCTGAGATTTTGCCAAGGGGGGACCAAGGGAAAATGCTCAAAAAAGTAGACCGACTATACGGGCTTCAAAAATACCCTGGCGCAAATCGCATCATCGCGTAATTTGTATGCACTTGAAGTGCAATCATATAGGAACATTTTGCTGCAAACTGCGCCTCCATAAGTGCCCGTGGAGCCGAGTTATGACAAATTTGCCAACGAGACTTATATCGGCCATTTTCTGAGATTTTGCCAAAGGGGGACCAAGGGAAAATGCTCAAAAAAGTAGACCGATTATACGGGCTTCAAAAACACCCTGGCGCAAGTCGCATCATCGCCTAATTAGTATGCACTTGAAGTGCAATCATAGAGGAACATTTTGCTGCAAACTGCGCCTCCATAAGTGCCCGTGGAGCCGAGTTATTACAAATTTGCCAAGGAGACCTAAATCGGCCATTTTCTGAGATTTTGCCAAGGGGGGACCAAGGGAAAATGCTCAAAAAAGTAGACCGACTATACGGGCTTCAAAAATACCCTGGCGCAAATCGCATCATCGCGTAATTTGTATGCACTTGAAGTGCAATCAAATAGGAACATTTTGCTGCAAACTGCGCCTCCATAAGTGCCCGTGGAGCCGAGTTATGACAAATTTGCCAACGAGACCTATATCGGCCATTTTCTGAGATTTTGCCAAGGGGGGACCAAGGGAAAATGCTCAAAAAAGTAGATGGACTATACGGGCTTCAAAAATACCCTGGCGCAAATCGCATCATCGCCTATATAGTATGCACTTGAAGTGCAATCATATAGGAACATTTTGCTGCAAACTGCGCCTCCATAAGTCCCCGTGGAGCCGAGTTATGACAAATTTGCCAACGAGACCTATATCGGCCATTTTCTGAGATTTTGCCAAAGGGGGACCAAGGGAAAATGCTCAAAAAAGGAGGCCGACTATACGGGCTTCCAAAACACCCTATTGCAAATCGCATCATCGCGTAATTAGTATGCACTTCAAGTGCAATTATAGAGGAACATTTTCCTGCAAACTGCGCCTCCATAAGTGACCTTGGAGCCGAGTTATGACAAATTTGCCAAGGAGACTTAAATCGCCCATTTTCTGAGATTTTGCCAAGGGGGACCAAGGGAAAATGCTCAAAAAAGTAGACCGACTATACGGGCTTCAAAAACACCCTGGCGCAAATCGCATCATCGCCCAATTAGTATGCACTTTAAGTGCAATCATAGAGGAACATTTTGCTGCAAAATGCGCCTCCATAAGTGCCCGTGGAGCCGAGTTATGACAAATTTGCCAAGGAGACCTAAATCGGCCATTTTCTGAGATTTTGCCAAGGGGGGACCAAGGGAAAATGCTCAAAAAAGTAGGTCGACTATACGGGCTTCAAAAACACCCTGGCGCAAATCGTATCATCGACTAATTAATATACACTTAAAGTGCAATCACAGAGGAACATTTTGCTGCAAACTGCGCCTCCATAAGTGCCCGTGGAGCCGAGTTATGACAAATTTGATAAGGAGACTTAAATCGGCCATTATCTGAGATTTTGCCAAGGGGGGACCAAGGGAAAATGCTCAAAAAAGTTGACCGACTATACGGGCTGCAAAAACACCCTGGCGCAAATCGCATCATCGCCTAATTAGTATGCACTTGAAGTGCAATCATAGAGGAACATTTTGCTGCAAACTGCGCCTCCATAAGTGCCCGTGGAACCGAGTTATGACAAATTTGCCAAGGAGACCTAAATCGGCCATTTTCTGAGATTTTGCCAAGGGGGGACCAAGGGAAAATGCTCAAAAAAGTAGGCCGACTATACGGGCTTCAAAAACACCCTGGCGCAAATCGAATCATCGCCTAATTAGTATGCACATGAAGTGCAATTATAGAGTAACATTTTGCTGCAAACTGCGCCTCCATAAGTGCCCGTGGAGCGGAGTTATGACAAATTTGCCTAGGAGACCTAAATCGGCCATTTTCTGAGATTTTGCCAAGGGGGGACGAAGGTAAAATGCTCAAAAAAGTAGCCCGACTATACGGGCTTCAAAAACACACTGGCGCAAATCGCATCATCGCTTAATTAGTATGCACTTAAGGTGCAATCATATAGGAACAATTTGCTGCAATCTGCGCCTCCATAAGTGCCCGTGGAGCCGAGTTATGACAAATTTGCCAAGAAGACCTAAATCGGCCATTTTTTGAGATTTTGCCAAGGGGGGACCAAGGGAAAATGCTCAAAAAAGTAGGCCGACTATACGGGCTTCAAAAACACCCTGGCGAAAATCGCATCATCGCCTAATTAATATACACTTAAAGTGCAATCATAGAGGAACATTTTGCTGCAATTTGCGTCTCCATAAGTGCCCGTGGAGCCGAGTTATGACAAATTTGCCAAGGAGACCTAAATCGGCCATTTTCTGAGATTTTGCCAAGGGGAGACCAAGGGAAAATGCTCAAAAAAGTAGACCGACTATACGGGCTTAAAAAACACCCTGGCGCAAATCGCATCATCGCCTAACTAGTATGCACTTGAAGTGCAATCATAGAGGAACATTTTGCTGCAAACTGCGCCTCCATAAGTGCCCGTAGAGCCGAATTATGACAAATTTGCCAAGGAGACCTAAATCGGCCATTTTCTGAGATTTTGCCAAGGGGGGACCAAGGGAAAATGCTCAAAAAAGTAGACCGACTATACGGGCTTCAAAAATACCCTGCGTAAATCGCATCATCGCCTAATTAATATACACTTAAAGTGCAATCATAGAGGAACATTTTGCTGCAAACTGCGCCTCCATAAGTGCCCGTGGAGCCGAGTTATGACAAATTTGCCAAGGAGACCTAAATCGGCCATTTTCTGAGATTTTGCCAAGGGGGGACCGAGGGAAAATGCTCAAAAAAGTAGACCGACTATACGGGCTTCAAAAACACCCTGGCGCAAATCGCATCATCGCCTAATTAGTATGCACTTGAAGTGCAATCATAGAAGAACATTTTGCTGCAAACTGCGCCTCCATAAGTGCCCATGGAGCCGAGTTATAACAAATTTGCCAAGGAGACCTAAATCGGCCATTTTCTGAGATTTTGCCAAGGGGGGACCAAGGGAAAATGCTCAAAAAAGTAGACCGACTATACGGGCTTCAAAAATACCCTGGCGCAAATCGCATCATCGCCTAATTAGTATGCACTTGAAGTGCAATGATATAGGAACATTTGCTGCAAACTGCGCCTCCATAACTGCCCGTGGAGCGGAGTGATGACAAATCTGCCAAGGAGACCTAAAGCGGCCATTTCCTGAGATTTTGCCAAGGGGGGACCAAGGGAAAATGCTCAAAAAAGTAGACCGACTATACGGGCTTCAAAAATACCCTGCGTAAATCGCATCATCGCCTAATTAATATAGACTTAAAGTGCAATCATAGAGGAACATTTTGCTGCAAACTGCGCCTCCATAAGTGCCCGTGGAGCCGAGTTATGACAAATTTGCCAACGAGACTTATATCGGCCATTTTCTGAGATTTTGCCAAGGGGGGACCAAGGGAAAATGCTCAAAAAAGTAGACCGATTATACGGGCTTCAAAAACACCCTGGCGCAAATCGCATCATCGCCTAATTAGTATGCACTTGAAGTGCAATCATAGAGGAACATTTTGCTGCAAACTGCGCCTCCATAAGTGCCCGTGGAGCCGAGTTATTACAAATTTGCCAAGGAGACCTAAATCGGCCATTTTCTGAGATTTTGCCAAGGGGGGACCAAGGGAAAATGCTCAAAAAAGTAGACCGACTATACGGGCTTCAAAAATACCCTGGCGCAAATCGCATCATCGCGTAATTTGTATGCACTTGAAGTGCAATCATATAGGAACATTTTGCTGCAAACTGCGCCTCCATAAGTGCCCGTGGAGCCGAGTTATGACAAATTTGCCAACGAGACTTATATCGGCCATTTTCTGAGATTTTGCCAAGGGGGGACCAAGGGAAAATGCTCAAAAAAGTAGACCGATTATACGGGCTTCAAAAACACCCTGGCGCAAATCGCATCATCGCCTAATTAGTATGCACTTGAAGTGCAATCATAGAGGAACATTTTGCTGCAAACTGCGCCTCCATAAGTGCCCGTGGAGCCGAGTTATTACAAATTTGCCAAGGAGACCTAAATCGGCCATTTTCTGAGATTTTGCCAAGGGGGGACCAAGGGAAAATGCTCAAAAAAGTAGACCGACTATACGGGCTTCAAAAATACCCTGGCGCAAATCACATCATCGCGTAATTTGTATGCACTTGAAGTGCAATCATATAGGAACATTTTGCTGCAAACTGCGCCTCCATAAGTGCCCGTGGAGCCGAGTTATGACAAATTTGCCAACGAGACCTATATCGGCCATTTTCTGAGATTTTGCCAAGGGGGGACCAAGGGAAAATGCTCAAAAAAGTAGACCGACTATACGGGCTTCAAAAATACCCTGGCGCAAATCGCATCATCGCGTAATTTGTATGCACTTGAAGTGCAATCATATAGGAACATTTTGCTGCAAACTGCGCCTCCATAAGTGCCCGTGGAGCCGAGTTATGACAAATTTGCCAACGAGACCTATATCGGCCATTTTCTGAGATTTTGCCAAGGGGGGACCAAGGGAAAATGCTCAAAAAAGGAGGCCGACTATACGGGCTTCCAAAACACCCTATTGCAAATCGCATCATCGCGTAATTAGTATGCACTTGAAGTGCAATTATAGAGGAACATTTTCCTGCAAACTGCGCCTCCATAAGTGACCTTGGAGCCGAGTTATGACAAATTTGCCAAGGAGACTTAAATCGCCCATTTTCTGAGATTTTGCCAAGGGGGACCAAGGGAAAATGCTCAAAAAATTAGACCGACTATACGGGCTTCAAAAACACCCTGCCGCAAATCGCATCATCGCCTAATTAGTATGCACATGAAGTGCTATTATAGAGGAACATTTTGCTGCAAACTGCGCCTCCATAACTGCCCGTGGAGCCGAGTTATGACAAATCTGCCAAAGAGACCTAAATCGGCTATTTTCTGAGATTTTGCGAAGGGGGGACCAAGGGAAAATGCTCTAAAAAGTAGGCCGACTATACCGGCTTCAAAAACACCCTGGCGCAAATCGCATCATCCCTTAATTAGTATGCACTTAAAGTGCAATCACAGAGGAACATTTTGTTGCAAACTGCGCCTCCATAACTGCCCGTGGAGCCGAGATATGACAAATCTGCCAAAGAGACCTAAATCGGCTATTTTCTGAGATTTTGCGAAGGGGGGACCAAGGGAAAATGCTCTAAAAAGTAGGCCAACTATACGGGCTTCAAAAACACCCTGGCGCAAAGCGCATCATCCCTTAATTAGTATGCGCTTAAAGTGCAATCACAGAGAAACATTTTGTTGCAAACTGCGCCTCCATAAGTGCCCGTGGAGCCGAGTTATGACAAATTTGCCAACGAGACCTAAATCGGCCATTTTCTGAGATTTTGCCAAGGGGGGACCAAGGGAAAATGCTCAAAAAAGGAGGCCGACTATACGGGCTTCCAAAACACCCTATTGCAAATCGCATCATCGCATAATTAGTATGCACTTGAAGTGCAATTATAGAGGAACATTTTCCTGCAAACTGCGCCTCCATAAGTGACCTTGGAGCCGAGTTAAGACAAATTTGCCAAGGAGACTTAAATCGCCCATTTTCTGAGATTTTGCCAAGGGGGACCAAGGGAAAATGCTCAAAAAAGTAGACCGACTATACGGGCTTCAAAAACACCCTGCCGCAAATCGCATCATCGCCTAATTAGTATGCACATGAAGTGCTATTATAGAGGAACATTTTGCTGCAAACTGCGCCTCCATAACTGCCCGTGGAGCCGAGTTATGACAAATCTGCCAAAGAGACCTAAATCGGCTATTTTCTGAGATTTTGCGAAGGGGGGACCAAGGGAAAATGCTCTAAAAAGTAGGCCGACTATACCGGCTTCAAAAACACCCTGGCGCAAATCGCATCATCCCTTAATTAGTATGCACTTAAAGTGCAATCACAGAGGAACATTTTGTTGCAAACTGCGCCTCCATAACTGCCCGTGGAGCCGAGATATGACAAATCTGCCAAAGAGACCTAAATCGGCTATTTTCTGAGATTTTGCGAAGGGGGGACCAAGGGAAAATGCTCTAAAAAGTAGGCCAACTATACGGGCTTCAAAAACACCCTGGCGCAAAGCGCATCATCCCTTAATTAGTATGCACTTAAAGTGCAATCACAGAGAAACATTTTGTTGCAAACTGCGCCTCCATAAGTGCCCGTGGAGCCGAGTTATGACAAATTTGCCAAGGAGACCTAAATCGGCCATTTTCTGAGATTTTGCCAAGGGGGGACAAAGGGAAAATGCTCAAAACAGTAGGCCGACTATAAGGGCTTCAAAAACACCCTGGCGCAAATTGCATCATCGCCTAATTAGTATGCACATAAAGTGCAATTATAGAGTAACATTTTGCTGCAAACTGCGCCTCCATAAGTGCCCGTGGAGCCGAGTTATGACAAATCTGCCAAGGAGACCTAAATCGGCTATTTTCTGAGATTTTGCGAAGGGGGGACCAAGGGAAAATGCTCTTAAAAGTAGGCCGAATATACCGGCTTCAAAAACACCCTGGCGCAAATCGCATTATACCTTAATTAGTATGCACTTAAAGTGCAATCATATAGGAACATTTTGCTGCAAACTGCGCCTCCATAAGTGACTGTAGAGCCGAGTTATGACAAATTTGCCAAGGAGACCTAAAGCGGCCATTTTCTGAGATTTTGCCAAGGGGGGACCAAGGGAAAATGCTCAAAAAAGTAGACCGACTATACGGGCTTCAAAAACACCCTGGCGCAAATCGCATCATCGCCTAATTAGTATGCACTTGAAGTGCAATCATAGAGGAGCATTTTGCTGCAAACTGCGCCTCCATAAGTGCCCGTGGAGCCGAGTTATGACAAATTTGCCAAGGAGACCTAAATAGGCCATTTTCTGAGATTTTGCCAAGGGGGGACCAAGGGAAAATGCTCAAAAAAGTAGGTCGACTATACGGGCTGCAAAAACACCCTGGCGCAAATCGCATCATCGCCTAATTAGTATGCACTTCAAGTGCAATCATATAGGAACAATTTGCTGCAATCTGCGCCTCCATAAGTGCCCGTGGAGCCGAGTTATGAGAAATTTGCCAAGGAGACCTAAATCGTCCTTTTTCTGAGATTTTGCCAAGGGGGGACCAAGGGAAAATGCTCAAAAAAGTAGGCCGACTATACGGGCTTAAAAAACACCCTGGCGCAAATCGCATCATCGCCTAACTAGTATGCACTTGAAGTGCAATCATAGAGGAACATTTTGCTGCAAACTGCGCCTCCATAAGAGCCCGTGGAGCCGAATTATGACAAATTTGCCAAGGAGACCTAAATCGGCCATTTTTTGAGATTTTGCCAAGGGGGGACCAAGGGAAAATGCTCAAAAAAGTAGACCGACTATACGGGCTTCAAAAATACCCTGCGTAAATCGCATCATCGCCTAATTAATATACACTTAAAGTGCAATCATAGAGGAACATTTTGCTGCAAACTGCGCCTCCATAAGTGCCCGTGGAGCCGAGTTATGACAAATTTGCCAACGAGACTTATATCGGCCATTTTCTGAGATTTTGCCAAGGGGGGACCAAGGGAAAATGCTCAAAAAAGTAGACCGATTATACGGGCTTCAAAAACACCCTTGCGCAAATCGCATCATCGCCTAATTAGTATGCACTTGAAGTGCAATCATAGAGGAACATTTTGCTGCAAACTGCGCCTCCATAAGTGCCCGTGGAGCCGAGTTATTACAAATTTGCCAAGGAGAGCTAAGTCGGCCATTTTCTGAGATTTTGCCAAGGGGGGACCAAGGGAAAATGCTCAAAAAAGTAGACCGACTATACGGGCTTCAAAAATACCCTGGCGCAAATCGCATCATCGCCTAATTAGTATGCACTTGAAGTGCAATTATAGAGGAACATTTTCCTGCAAACTGCGCCTCCATAAGTGACCTTGGAGCCGAGTTATGACAAATTTGCCAAGGAGACCTAAATCGCCCATTTTCTGAGATTTTGCCAAGGGGGACCAAGGGAAAATGCTCAAAAAAGTAGACCGATTATACGGGCTTCAAAAACACCCTGCCGCAAATTGCATCATCGCCTAATTAGTATGCTCATGAAGTGCTATTATAGAGGAACATTTTGCTGCAAACTGCGCCTCCATAACTGCCCGTGGAGCCGAGTTATGACAAATCTGCCAAAGAGACCTAAATCGGCTATTTTCTGAGATTTTGCGAAGGGGTGACCAAGGGAAAATGCTCTAAAAAGTAGGCCGACTATACCGGCTTCAAACACACCCTGGCGCAAATCGCATCATCCCTTAATTAGTATGCACTTAAAGTGCAATCACAGAGGAACATTTTGTTGCAAACTGCGCCTCCATAACTGCCCGTGGAGCCGAGATATGACAAATCTGCCAAAGAGACTTAAATCGGCTATTTTCTGAGATTTTGCGAAGGGGGGACCAAGGGAAAATGCTCTAAAAAGTAGGCCAACTATACGGGCTTCAAAAACACCCTGGCGCAAAGCGCATCATCCCTTAAATAGTATGCACTTAAAGTGCAATCACAGAGGAACATTTTGTTGCAAACTGCGCCTCCATAAGTGCCCGTGGAGCCGAGTTATGACAAATTTGCCAACGAGACCTAAATCGGCCATTTTCTGGGATTTTGCCAAGGGGGGACCAAGGGAAAATGCTCAAAACAGTAGGCCGACTATAAGGGCTTCAAAAACACCCTGGCGCAAATCGCATCATCGCCTAATTAGTATGCACATAAAGTGCAATTATAGAGTAACATTTTGCTGCAAACTGCGCCTCCATAAGTGCCCGTGGAGCCGAGTTATGACAAATTTGCCAAGAAGACCTAAATCGGCCACTTTTTGAGATTTTGCCAAGGGGGGACCAAAGGAAAATGCTCAAAAAAGTAGGCCGACTATACGGGCTTCAAAAACACCCTGGCGCAAATCGCATCATCGCCTAATTAATATACACTTAAAGTGCAATCATAGAGGAACATTTTGCTGCAATTTGCGCCTCCATAAGTGCCCGTGGAGCCGAGTTATGACAAATTTGCCAAGGAGACCTAAATCGGCCATTTTCTGAGATTTTGCCAAGGGGAGACCAAGGGAAAATGCTCAAAAAAGTAGACCGACTATACGGGCTTAAAAAACACCCTGGCGCAAATCGCATCATCGCCTAACTAGTATGCACTTGAAGTGCAATCATAGAGGAACATTTTGCTGCAAACTGCGCCTCCATAAGTGCCCGTAGAGCCGAATTATGACAAATTTGCCAAGGAGACCTAAATCGGCCATTTTCTGAGATTTTGCCAAGGGGGGACCAAGGGAAAATGCTCAAAAAAGTAGACCGACTATACGGGCTTCAAAAATACCCTGCGGAAATCGCATCATCGCCTAATTAATATACACTTAAAGTGCAATCATAGAGGAACATTTTGCTGCAAACTGCGCCTCCATAAGTGCCCATGGAGCCGAGTTATTACAAATTTGCCAAGGAGACCTAAATCGGCCATTTTCTGAGATTTTGCCAAGGGGGGACCAAGGGAAAATGCTCAAAAAAGTAGACCGACTATACGGGCTTCAAAAATACCCTGGCGCAAATCGCATCATCGCCTAATTAGTATGCACTTGAAGTGCAATGATATAGGAACATTTGCTGCAAACTGCGCCTCCATAACTGCCCGTGGAGCGGAGTGATGACAAATCTGCCAAGGAGACCTAAAGCGGCCATTTCCTGAGATTTTGCCAAGGGGGGACCAAGGGAAAATGCTCAAAAAAGTAGACCGACTATACGGGCTTCAAAAATACCCTGCGTAAATCGCATCATCGCCTAATTAATATAGACTTAAAGTGCAATCATAGAGGAACATTTTGCTGCAAACTGCGCCTCCATAAGTGCCCGTGGAGCCGAGTTATGACAAATTTGCCAACGAGACTTATATCGGCCATTTTCTGAGATTTTGCCAAGGGGGGACCAAGGGAAAATGCTCAAAAAAGTAGACCGATTATACGGGCTTCAAAAACACCCTGGCGCAAATCGCATCATCGCCTAATTAGTATGCACTTGAAGTGCAATCATAGAGGAACATTTTGCTGCAAACTGCGCCTCCATAAGTGCCCGTGGAGCCGAGTTATTACAAATTTGCCAAGGAGACCTAAATCGGCCATTTTCTGAGATTTTGCCAAGGGGGGACCAAGGGAAAATGCTCAAAAAAGTAGACCGACTATACGGGCTTCAAAAATACCCTGGCGCAAATCGCATCATCGCGTAATTTGTATGCACTTGAAGTGCATCATATAGGAACATTTTGCTGCAAACTGCGCCTCCATAAGTGCCCGTGGAGCCGAGTTATGACAAATTTGCCAACGAGACTTATATCGGCCATTTTCTGAGATTTTGCCAAGGGGGGACCAAGGGAAAATGCTCAAAAAAGTAGACCGATTATACGGGCTTCAAAAACACCCTGGCGCAAATCGCATCATCGCCTAATTAGTATGCACTTGAAGTGCAATGATATAGGAACATTTTGCTGCAAACTGCGCCTCCATAAGTGCCCGTGGAGCCGAGTTATTACAAATTTGCCAAGGAGACCTAAATCGGCCATTTTCTGAGATTTTGCCAAGGGGGGACCAAGGGAAAATGCTCAAAAAAGTAGACCGACTATACGGGCTTCAAAAATACCCTGGCGCAAATCGCATCATCGCGTAATTTGTATGCACTTGAAGTGCAATCATATAGGAACATTTTGCTGCAAACTGCGCCTCAATAAGTGCCCGTGGAGCCGAGTTATGACAAATTTGCCAACGAGACCTATATCGGCCATTTTCTGAGATTTTGCCAAGGGGGGACCAAGGGAAAATGCTCAAAAAAGTAGACCGACTATACGGGCTTCAAAAATACCCTGGCGCAAATCGCATCATCGCCTAAATAGTATGCACTTGAAGTGCAATCATATAGGAACATTTTGCTGCAAACTGCGCCTCCATAAGTCCCCGTGGAGCCGAGTTATGACAAATTTGCCAACGAGACCTATATCGGCCATTTTCTGAGATTTTGCCAAGGGGGGACCAAGGGAAAATGCTCAAAAAAGGAGGCCGACTATACGGGCTTCCAAAACACCCTATTGCAAATCGCATCATCGCGTAATTAGTATGCACTTGAAGTGCAATTATAGAGGAACATTTTCCTGCAAACTGCGCCTCCATAAGTGACCTTGGAGCCGAGTTATGACAAATTTGCCAAGGAGACTTAAATCGCCCATTTTCTGAGATTTTGCCAAGGGGGACCAAGGGAAAATGCTCAAAAAAGTAGACCGACTATACGGGCTTCAAAAACACCCTGACGCAAATCGCATCATCGCCTAATTAGTATGCACATGAAGTGCTATTATAGAGGAACATTTTGCTGGAAACTGCGCCTCCATAACTGCCCGTGGAGCCGAGTTATGACAAATCTGCCAAAGAGACCTAAATCGGCTATTTTCTGAGATTTTGCGAAGGGGGGACCAAGGGAAAATGCTCTAAAAAGTAGGCCGACTATACCGGCTTCAAAAACACCCTGGCGCAAATCGCATCATCCCTTAATTAGTATGCACTTAAAGTGCAATCACAGAGGAACATTTTGTTGCAAACTGCGCCTCCATAACTGCCCGTGGAGCCGAGATATGACAAATCTGCCAAAGAGACCTAAATCGGCTATTTTCTGAGATTTTGCGAAGGGGGGACCAAGGGAAAATGCTCTGAAAAGTAGGCTAACTATACGGGCTTCAAAAACACCCTGGCGCAAAGCGCATCATCCCTCAATTAGTATGCACTTAAAGTGCAATCACAGAGGAACATTTTGTTGCAAACTGCGCCTCCATAAGTGCCCGTGGAGCCGAGTTATGACAAATTTGCCAACGAGACCTAAATCGGCCATTTTCTGGGATTTTGCCAAGGGGGGACCAAGGGAAAATGCTCAAAACAGTAGGCCGACTATAAGGGCTTCAAAAACACCCTGGCGAAAATTGCATCATCGCCTAATTAGTATGCACATAAAGTGCAATTATAGAGTAACATTTTGCTGCAAACTGCGCCTCCATAAGTGCCCGTGGAGCCGAGTTACGACAAATCTGCCAAGGAGACCTAAATCGGCTATTTTCTGAGATTTTGCGAAGGGGGGACCAAGGGAAAATGCTCTTAAAAGTAGGCCGAATATACCGGCTTCAAAAACACCCTGGCGCAAATCGCATTATACCTTAATTAGTATGCACTTAAAGTGCAATCATATAGGAACATTTTGCTGCAAACTGCGCCTCCATAAGTGACTGTAGAGCCGAGTTATGACAAATTTGCCAAGGAGACCTAAATCGGCCATTTTCTGAGATTTTGCGAAGGGGGGACCAAGGGAAAATGCTCAAAAAAGTAGAACGACTATACGGGCTTCAAAAACACCCTGGCGCAAATCGCATCATCGCCTAATTAGTATGCACTTGAAGTGCAATGATATAGGAACATTTTGCTGCAAACTGCACCTCCATATCTGCCCGTGGAGCGGAGTGATGACAAATCTGCCAAGGACACCTAAAGCGGCCATTTCCTGAGATTTTGCCAAGGGGGGACCAAGGGAAAATGCTCAAAAAAGTAGGCCGACTATACGGGCTTCAAAAACACCCTGGTACAAATCGCATCATCGCCTAATTAGTATGCACTTGAAGTGCAATCATAGAGGAGCATTTTGCTGCAAACTGCGCCTCCATAATGCCCGTGGAGCCGAGTTATGACAAATTTGCCAAGGAGACCTAAATCGGCCATTTTCTGAGATTTTGCCAAGGGGGGACCAAGGGAAAATGCTCAAAAAAGTAGGTCGACTATACGGGCTGCAAAAACACCCTGGCGCAAATCGCATCATCGCCTAATTAGTATGCACTTCAAGTGCAATCATATAGGAACAATTTGCTGCAATCTGCGCCTCCATAAGTGCCCGTGGAGCCGAGTTATGAGAAATTTGCCAAGGAGACCTAAATCGTCCTTTTTCTGAGATTTTGCCAAGGGGGGACCAAAGGAAAATGCTCAAAAAAGTAGGCCGACTATAGGGGCTTAAAAAACACCCTGGCGCAAATCGCATCATCGCCTAACTAGTATGCACTTGAAGTGCAATCATAGAGGAACATTTTGCTGCAAACTGCGCCTCCATAAGAGCCCGTGGAGCCGAATTATGACAAATTTGCCAAGGAGACCTAAATCGGCCATTTTCTGAGATTTTGCCAAGGGGGGACCAAGGGAAAATGCTCAAAAAAGTAGACCGACTATACGGGCTTCAAAAATACCCTGCGTAAATCGCATCATCGCCTAATTAATATAGACTTAAAGTGTAATCATAGAGGAACATTTTGCTGCAAACTGCGCCTCCATAAGTGCCCGTGGAGCCGAGTTATGACAAATTTGCCAACGAGACTTATATCGGCCATTTTCTGAGATTTTGCCAAGGGGGGACCAAGGGAAAATGCTCAAAAAAGTAGACCGATTATACGGGCTTCAAAAACACCCTTGCGCAAATCGCATCATCGCCTAATTAGTATGCACTTGAAGTGCAATTATAGAGGAACATTTTGCTGCAAACTGCGCCTCCATAAGTGACCTTGGAGCCGAGTTATGACAAATTTGCCAAGGAGACCTAAATCGCCCATTTTCTGAGATTTTGCCAAGGGGGACCAAGGGAAAATGCTGAAAAAAGTAGACCGATTATACGGGCTTCAAAAACACCCTGCCGCAAATTGCATCATCGCCTAATTAGTATGCACATGAAGTGCTATTATAGAGGAACATTTTGCTGCAAACTGCGCCTCCATAACTGCCCGTGGAGCCGAGTTATGACAAATCTGCCAAAGAGACCTAAATCGGCTATTTTCTGAGATTTTGCGAAGGGGGGACCAAGGGAAAATGCTCTAAAAAGTAGGCCGACTATACCGGCTTCAAAAACACCCTGGCGCAAATCGCATCATCCCTTAATTAGTATGCACTTAAAGTGCAATCACAGAGGAACATTTTGTTGCAAACTGCGCCTCCATAACTGCCCGTGGAGCCGAGATATGACAAATCTGCCAAAGAGACTTAAATCGGCTATTTTCTGAGATTTTGCGAAGGGGGGACCAAGGGAAAATGCTCTAAAAAGTAGGCCAATTATACGGGCTTCAAAAACACCCTGGCGCAAAGCGCATCATCCCTTAATTAGTATGCACTTAAAGTGCAATCACAGAGGAACATTTTGTTGCAAACTGCGCCTCCATAAGTGCCCGTGGAGCCGAGTTATGACAAATTTGCCAACGAGACCTAAATCGGCCATTTTCTGGGATTTTGCCAAGGGGGGACCAAGGGAAAATGCTCAAAACAGTAGGCCGACTATAAGGGCTTCAAAAACACCCTGGCGCAAATCGCATGATCGCCTAATTAGTATGCACATAAAGTGCAATTATAGAGTAACATTTTGCTGCAAACTGCGCCTCCATAAGTGCCCGTGGAGCCGAGTTATGACAAATCTGCCAAGGAGACCTAAATCGGCTATTTTCTGAGATTTTGCGAAGGGGGGACCAAGGGAAAATGCTCTTAAAAGTAGGCCGAATATACCGGCTTCAAAAACACCCTGGCGCAAATCGCATTATACCTTAATTAGTATGCACTTAAAGTGCAATCATATAGGAATATTTTGCTGCAAACTGCGCCTCCATAAGTGACTGTAGGGCCGAGTTATGACAAATTTGCCAAGGAGACCTAAATCGGCCATTTTCTGAGATTTTGCCAAGGGGGGACCAAGGGAAAATGCTCAAAAAAGTAGGTCGACTATACGGGCTGCAAAAACACCCTGGCGAAAATCGCATCATCGCCTAATTAGTATGCACTTGAAGTGCAATCATATAGGACCAATTTGCTGCAATCTGCGCCTCCATAAGTGCCCGTGGAGCCGAGTTATGACAAATTTGCCAAGAAGACCTAAATCGTCCATTTTCTGAGATTTTGCCAAGGGGGGACCAAGGGAAAATGCTCAAAAAAGTAGGCCGACTATACGGGCTTCAAAAACACCCTGGCGCAAATCGCATCATCGCCTATATAATATAGACTTAAAGTGCAATCATAGAGGAACATTTTGCTGCAATTTGCGCCTCCATAAGTGCCCGTGGAGCCGAGTTATGACAAATTTGCCAAGGAGACCTAAATCGGCCATTTTCTGAGATTTTGCCAAGGGGGGACCAAGGGAAAATGCTCAAAAAAGTAGACCGACTATACGGGCTTCAAAAATACCCTGCGTAAATCGCATCATCGCCTAATTAAAATACACTTGAAGTGCAATCATATAGGAACATTTTGCTGCAAACTGCGCCTCAATAAGTGCCCGTGGAGCCGAGTTATGACAAATTTGCCAACGAGACCTATATCGGCCATTTTCTGAGATTTTGCCAAGGGGGGACCAAGGGAAAATGCTAAAAAAAGGAGGCCGACTATACGGGCTTCCAAAACACCCTATTGCAAATCGCATCATCGCGTAATTAGTATGCACTTGAAGTGCAATTATAGAGGAACATTTTCCTGCAAACTGCGCCTCCATAAGTGACCTTGGAGCCGAGTTATGACAAATTTGCCAAGGAGACCTAAATCGCCCATTTTCTGAGATTTTGCCGAGGGGGACCAAGGGAAAATGCTCAAAAAAGTAGACCGACTATACGGGCTTCAAAAACAACCTGCCGCAAATCGCATCATCGCCTAATTAGTATGCACATGAAGTGCTATTATAGAGGAACATTTTGCTGCAAACTGCGCCTCCATAACTGCCCGTGGAGCCGAGTTATGACAAATCTGCCAAAGAGACCTAAATCGGCTATTTCCTGAGATTTTGCAAAGGGGGGACCAAGGGAAAATGCTCTAAAAAGTAGGCCGACTATACCGGCTTCAAACACACCCTGGCGCAAATCGCATCATCCCTTAATTAGTATGCACTTAAAGTGCAATCACAGAGGAACATTTTGTTGCAAACTGCGCCTCCATAACTGCCCGTGGAGCCGAGTTATGACAAATCTGCCAAAGAGACCTAAATCGGCTATTTTCTGAGATATTGCGAAGGGGGGACCAAGGGAAAATGCTCTAAAAAAAAAGGCCAACTATATGGGCTTCAAAAACACCCTGGCGCAAATCGCATCATCCCTTAATTAGTATGCGCTTAAAGTGCAATCACAGAGGAACATTTTGTTGCAAACTGCGCCTCCATAAGTGCCCGTGGAGCCGAGTTATGACAAATTTGCCAACGAGACCTAAATCGGCCATTTTCTGGGATTTTGCCAAGGGGGGACCAAGGGAAAATGCTCAAAAAAGTAGGCCGACTATAAGGGCTTCAAAAACACCCTGGCGCAAATCGCATCATCGCCTAATTAGTATGCACATAAAGTGCAATTATAGAGGAACATTTTGCTGCAAACTGCGCCTCCATAAGTGACTTTGGAACCGAGTTATGACAAATTTGCCAAGGAGACTTAATCGGCCATTTTCTGAGATTTTGCCAAGGGGGGACCAAGGGAAAATGCTCAAAAAAGTAGGCCGACTATACGGGCTTCAAAAACACCCTAGCGCAAATCGCATCATCGCCTAATTATTATGCACTTGAAGTGCAATCATAGAGGAACATTTTGCTGCAAACTGCGCCTCCATAAGTGCCCGTGGAGCCGAGTTATGACAAATTTGCCAAGGAGACCTAAATCGGCCATTTTCTGAGATTTTGCCAAGAGGGGACCAAAAGAAAATGCTCAAAAAAGTAGGCCGACTATACGGGCTTCAAAAACACTCTGGCACAAACCGCATCATTGCCTAATTAGCATGCAGTTGAGGTGCAATCATAGAGGGACATTTTGCTGCAAACTGCGCCTCCATAAGTGCCCGTGGAGCAGAGTTGTGACAAATTTGCCAAGGAGACCTAAATCGGCCATTTTCTGAGATTTTGCCAAGGGGGGACCAAGGGAAAATGTTCAAAAAAGTAGGCCGGTTATACGGGCTTCAAAAACATCCTGACGCAAATTGCATCATCGCCAAATTAGTATGCACTTGAAGTGCAATCATAGAGGAACATTTTGCTGCAAACTGCGCCTCCCTAAGTGCCCGTGGAGCCGAGTTATGACAAATTTGCCAAGGAGACCTAAATTGGCCATTTTCTGAGATTTTGCCAAGGGGGCACCAAGGGAAAATGCTCAAAAAGTAGGCCGAATATACGGGCTTCAAAAACACCCTGGCGCAAATCGTATAATCGCTTAATTAGTATGCACTTGAAGTGCCATCATATAGGAACATGTTGCTGCAAACTGCGCCTCCATAAGTGCCCGTGGAGCCGAGTTATGACCAATTTGCCAAGGAGACCTAAATCGGCCATTTTCTGAGATTTTGCCAAGGGGGTACCAAGGGAAAATGCTCAAAAAAGTAGGCCGACTATACGGGCTTCAAAACCACCCTGGCGCAAATCGCATCATCGCCTAATTAGTATGCACTTGAAGTGCATTCATATAGGAACATTTTGCTGCAAGCTGCGCCTCCATAAGTGCCCGTGGAGCCGAGTTATGACAAATTTGCCAACGAGACCTAAATCGGCCATTTTCTGAGATTTTGCCAAGGGGAGACCAAGGGAAAATGCTCAAAAAAGTAGGCCGACTATATGGGCTTCAAAAACACCCTGGCGCAAATCGCATCATCGCCTAATTAGTGTGCACTTGAAGTACAATTATAGAGGAACATTTTGCTGCAAACTGCGCCTGCATAAGTGACCTTGGAACCGAAATATGACAAATTTGCCAAGGAGACCTAAATCGGCCATTTTCTGAGATTTTGCCAAGGGGGGACCAAGGAAAAATGCTCAAAAAAGTAGGCCGACTATAGGGGCTTCAAAAACACCCTAGCGCAAATCGCATCATGGGGTTATTAGTATGCCCTTGAAGTGCAATGATAGAGGAACATTTTGCTGCAAACTGCGCCTCCATAAGTGCCCGTGGAGCCGAGTTATGACAAATTTGCCAAGGAGACCTAAATTGGCCATTTTCTGAGATTTTGCCAAGGGGGCACCAAGGGAAAATGCTGAAAAAGTAGGCCGAATATACGGGCTTCAAAAACACCCTGGTGCAAATCGTTTAATCGCTTAATTAGTATGCACTTGAAGTGCCATCATATAGGAACATTTTGCTGCAAACTGCGCCTCCATAAGTGCCCGTGGAGCCGAGTTATGACCAATTTGCCAAGGAGACCTAAATCGGCCATTTTCTGAGATTTTGCCAAGGGGGTACCAAGGGAAAATGCTCAAAAAAGTAGGCCGACTATACGGGCTTCAAAAACACCCTGGCGCAAATCGCATCATCGCCTAATTAGTATGCACTTGAAGTGCATTCATATAGGAACATTTTGCTGCAAGCTGCGCCTCCATAAGTGCCCGTGGAGCCGAGTTATGACAAATTTGCCAACGAGACCTTAATCGGCCATTTTCTGAGATTTTGCCAAGGGGAGACCAAGGGAAAATGCCCAAAAAAGTAGGCCGACTATATGGGCTTCAAAAACACCCTGGCGCAAATCGCATCATCGCCTACTTAGTGTGCACTTGAAGTGCAATTATAGAGGAACATTTTGCTGCAAACTGCGCCTCCATAAGTGACCTTGGAACCGAAATATGACAAATTTGCCAAGGAGACCTAAATCGGCCATTTTCTGAGATTTTGCTAAGGGGGGACCAAGGGAAAATGCTCAAAAAAGTAGGCCGACTATAGGGGCTTCAAAAACACCCTAGCGCAAATCGCATCATGGCGTTATTAGTATGCCCTTGAAGTGCAATGATAGAGGAACATTTTGCTGCAAACTGCGCCTCCATAACTGCCCGTGGAGCCGAGTTATGACAAATTTGCCAAGGAGACCTAAATTGGCCATTTTCTGAGATTTTGCCAAGGGGGCACCAAGGGAAAATGCTCAAAAAGTAGGCCGACTATACGGGCTTTAAAAACACCCTGGCGCAAATCGTATAATCGCTTAATTAGTATGCACTTGAAGTGCCATCATATAGGAACATTTTGCTGCAAACTGCGCCTCCATAACTGCCCGTGGAGCCGAGTTATGACAAATTTGCCAAGGACGCCTAAATCGGCCATTTTCTGAGCTTTTGCCAAGAGGGGACCAAAGGAAAATGCTGAAAAAAGTAGGCCGACTATAAGGCCTTTGAAAACACCCTGGCGCAAATTGCATCATCGCCTAATTAGTATGCACTTGAAGTGCAATCATAGAGGAACATTTTGCTGCAAACTGCGCCTCCGTAAGTGCCCGTGGAGCCGAGTTATCACAAATTTGCCAAGGAAACCTAAATCGGCCATTTTCTGAGATTTTGCCAAGGGGGGACCAAGGGAAAATGCTCAAAAAAGTAGGCCGATTATACGGGCTTCAAAAACACCCTGGCGCAAATCGCATCATCGCGTAATTAGTATGCACTTGAAGTGCAGTCATAGAGGAACATTTTGCTGCAAACTGTGCCTCCATAAGTGCCCGTGGAGCCGAGTTATGACAAATTTGACAAGGAAACCTAAATCGGCCATTTTCTGAGATGTTGCCAAGGGGGGACCAAGGGAAAATGCTCAAAAAATAGGCCGACTATACGGGCTTCGAAAACACCCTGGCGTAAATTGCATCATCGTCTAATTAGTATGCACTTGAAGTGCAATCATAGAGGAACATTTTGCTGCAAACTGCGCCTCCATAAGTGCCCGTGGAGCCGAGGTATGACAAATTTGCCAAGGAGACCTATATCGGCCATTTTCTGAGATTTTGCCAAGGGGGGACCAAGGGAAAATGCTCAAAAAAGTAGGCCGACTATACAGGCTTCAAAAACACCCTGGCGCAAATCGCATCATCGCCTAATTAGCATGCACTTAAAGTGCAATCATAGAAGAACATTTTGCGGCAAACTGCGCCTCCATAAGTGCCCGTGGAGCCGAGTTATGACAAATTTGCCAAGGAGACCTAAATCGGCCATTTTCTGAGATTTTTCCAAGGGGGGACCAAGAGAAAATGCTCAAAAAAGTAGGCCGACTATACGGGCTTCAAAAACACCCTGGCGCAAATCGCATCATCGCCTAATTAGTATGCACTTAAAGTGCAATCATAGAGGAACATTTTGCTGCAACCTGCGCCTCTATAAGTGGCCGTGGAGCCGAGGTATGATAAATTTGCCAAGGAGACCTAAATCGGCCATTTTCTAAAATTTTGCCAAGGGGACACCAAGGGAAAATGCTGAAAAAAGTAGGCCGACTATACGGCCTTCGAAAACACCCTGGCGCAAATTGCCTCATCGCCTAATAAATATGCACTTGAAGTGCAATCATAGAGGAACATTTTGTTGCAAACTGCGTCTCCATAAGTGCCCGTGGAGCCGAGTTATGACAAATTTGCCAAGGAGACCTAAATCGGTCATTTTCTGAGATTTTGCCAAGGGGGGACCAAGGGAAAATGCTGAAAAAAGTAGGCCGACTATACGGGCTTCAAAAACACCCTCGCGCAAATCGCTTCATCGCCTAATTAGTATGCACTTGAAGTGCAATCATAGAGAAACATTTTGCTGCAAACTGCGCCTCCATAAGTGGCCGTGGAGCCGAGTTATGACAAATTTGACAAGGAAACCTAAATCGGCCATTTTCTGAGATTTTGCCAAGGGGGAATCACGGGAAAATGCTCAAAAAAGTAGGCCGACTATACGGCCTTCGAAAACACCCTGGCGCAAATTGCATCATCGCCTAATTAGTATACAATTGAACTGCAATCATAGAGGAACATTTTGCTGCAAACTGCGCCTCCATAAGTGCCCGTGGAGCCGAGTTATGACAAATTTGCCAAGGAGACCTAAATCGGTCATTTTCTGAGATTTTGCCAAGGGGGGACCAAGGGAAAATGCTCAAAAAAGTAGGCCGACTATACGGGATTCAAAAACACCCTGGCGCAAATCGCATCATCACTTAAATAGTATGCACTTAAAGTGCAATCATAGAGGAACATTTTGCTGCAAACTGCGCCTCCATAAGTGCCCGTGGAGCCGAGGTATGACAAATTTGCCAAGGAGACCTATATCGGCCATTTTCTGAGATTTTGCCAAGGGGGGACCATGGGAAAATGCTCAAAAAAGTAGGCCGACTATACAGGCTTCAAAAACACCCTGACGCAAATCGCATCATCGCCTAATTAGCATGCACTTGAAGTGCAATCATAGAAGAACATTTTGCGGCAAACTGCGCCTCCATAAGTGCCCGTGGAGCCGAGTTATGACAAATTTGCCAAGGAGACCTAAATCGGCCATTTTCTGAGATTTTTCCAAGGGGGGACCAAGAGAAAATGCTCAAAAAAGTAGGCCGACTATACGGGCTTCAAAAACACCCTGGCGCAAATCGCATCATCGCCTAATTAGTATGCCCTTGAAGTGCAATCATAGAGGAACATTTTGCTGCAACCTGCGCCTCTATAAGTGGCCGTGGAGCCGAGGTATGATAAATTTGCCAAGGAGACCTAAATCGGCCATTTTCTGAGATTTTGCCAAGGGGGGACCACGGGAAAATGCTCAAAAAAGTAGGCTGATTATACAGGCTTCAAAAACACCTTGGCGCAAATTGCATCATGGCCTAATTAGTATGCACTTGAAGTGCAATCATAGAGGAACATTTTGCTGCAAACTGCGCCTCCATAAGTGCCCGTGGAGCCGAGTTATGACAAATTTTCCAAGGAGACCTAAATCGGCCATTTTCTGAGATTTTGCCAAGGGGGGACCAAGGGAAAATGCTCAAAAAAAGTAGGCCGACTATACGGGCTTAAAAAACACCCTGGCGCAAAACGCATCATCACTTAAATACTATGCACTTAAAGTGCAATCATAGAGCAACATTTTGCTGCAAACTGCGCCTCCATAACTGCCCGTGGAGCCGAGTTATGACAAATTTGATAAGGAGACCTAAATCGGCCATTTTCTAAAATTTTGCCAAGGGGGGACCAAAGGAAAATGCTGAAAAAAGTAGGCCGACTATGCGGCCTTCGTAAACACCCTGACGCAAATTGAATCATCGCTTAATTAATATGCACTTGAAGTGCAATCATAGAGGAACATTTTGCTGCAAACTGCGTCTCCATAAGTGCTCGTGGAGCCTAGTTATGACAAATTTTCCAAGGAGACCTAAATCGGCCATTTTCTGAGATTTTGCCAAGGGGGGACCAAGGGAAAATGCTCAAAAAAGTAGGCCGACTATACGGCCTTCGAAAACACCCTGGCGCAAATTGCATGATCGCCTAATAAGTATGCACTTGAAGTGCAATCATAGAGGAACATTTTGCTGCAAACTGCGGCTCCATAAGTGCCCGTGGAGCCGAGTTATGACAAATTTGCCAAGGAGACCTAAATCGGCCATTTCCTGAAATTTTGCCAAGGGGGGACCAAGGGAAAATGCTCAAAAAACTAGGCCTACTATACGGGCTTCAAAAACACCCTGGCGCAAATCGCATCATCGCCTATATAATATACACTTAAAGTGCAATCATAGAGGAACATTTTGCTGCAATTTTCGCCTCCATAAGTGCCCGTGGAGCCGAGTTATGACAAATTTGCCAAGGAGACCTAAATCGGCCATTTTCTGAGATTTTGCCAAGGGGGGACCAAGGGAAAATGCTCAAAAAAGTAGACCGATTATGCGGGCTTCAAAAATACCCTGCGTAAATCGCATCATCGCCTAATTAAAATACACTTAAAGTGCAATCATAGAGGAACATTTTGCTGCAAACTGCGCCTCCATAAGTGCCCGTGGAGCCGAGTTATTACAAATTTGCCAAGGAGACCTAAATCGGCCATTTTCTGAGATTTTGCCAAGGGGGCACCAAGGGAAAATGCTTAAAAAAGTAGACCGACTATACGGGCTTCAAAAATACCCTGGCGCAAATCGCATCATCGCCTAAATAGTATGCACTTGAAGTGCAATCATATAGGAACATTTTGCTGCAAACTGCGCCTCAATAAGTGCCCGTGGAGCCGAGTTATGACAAATTTGCCAACGAGACCTATATCGGCCATTTTCTGAGATTTTGCCAAGGGGGCACCAAGGGAAAATGCTCAAAAAAGGAGGCCGACTATACGGGCTTCCAAAACACCCTATTGCAAATCGCATCATCGCGTAATTAGTATGCACTTGAAGTGCAATTATAGAGGAACATTTTCCTGCAAACTGCGCCTCCATAAGTGACCTTGGAGCCGAGTTATGACAAATTTGCCAAGGAGACCTAAATCGCCCATTTTCTGAGATTTTGCCAAGGGGGACCAAGGGAAAATGCTCAAAAAAGTAGACCGACTATACGGGCTTCAAAAACAACCTGCCGCAAATCGCATCATCGCCTAATTAGTATGCACATGAAGTGCTATTATAGAGGAACATTTTGCTGCAAACTGCGCCTCCATAACTTCCCGTGGAGCCGAGTTATGACAAATCTGCCAAAGAGACCTAAATCGGCTATTTCCTGAGATTTTGGCAAGGGGGGACCAAGGGAAAATGCTCTAAAAAGTAGGCCGACTATACCGGCTTCAAACACACCCTGGCGCAAATCGCATCATCCCTTAATTAGTATGCACTTAAAGTGCAATCACAGAGGAACATTTTGTTGCAAACTGCGCCTCCATAACTGCCCGTGGAGCCGAGTTATGACAAATCTGCCAAAGAGACCTAAATCGGCTATTTTCTGAGATATTGCGAAGGGGGGACCAAGGGAAAATGCTCTAAAAAGTAGGCCAACTATATGGGCTTCAAAAACACCCTGGCGCAAATTGCATCATCCCTTAATTAGTATGCACTTAAAGTGCAATCACAGAGGAACATTTTGTTGCAAACTGCGCCTCCATAAGTGCCCGTGGAGCCGAGTTATGACAAATTTGCCAACGAGACCTAAATCGGCCATTTTCTGGGATTTTGCCAAGGGGGGACCAAGGGAAAATGCTCAAAAAAGTAGGCCGACTATAAGGGATTCAAAAACACCCTGGCGCAAATCGCATCATCGCGTAATTAGTATGCACATAAAGTGCAATTATAGAGTAACATTTTGCTGCAAACTGCGCCTCCATAAGTGACTGTAGAGCCGAGTTATGACAAATTTGCCAAGGAGACCTAAATCGGCCATTTTCTGAGATTTTGCCAAGAGGGGACGAAAAGAAAATGCTCAAAAAAGTAGGCCGACTATATGGGCTTCAAAAACACCCTGGCGCAAATCGCATCATCGCCTAATTAGTGTGCACTTGAAGTGCAATTATAGAGGAACATTTTGCTGCAAACTGCGCCTCCATAAGTGACTTTGGAACCGAGTTATGACAAATTTGCCAAGGAGACTTAATCGGCCATTTTCTGAGATTTTGCCAAGGGGGGACCAAGGGAAAATGCTCAAAAAAGTAGGCCGACTATACGGGCTTCAAAAACACCCTAGCGCAAATCGCATCATCGCCTAATTATTATGCACTTGAAGTGCAATCATAGAGGAACATTTTGCTGCAAACTGCGCCTCCATAAGTGCCCGTGGAGCCGAGTTATGACAAATTTTCCAAGGAGACCTAAATCGGCCATTTTCTGAGATTTTGCCAAGAGGGGACCAAAAGAAAATGCTCAAAAAAGTAGGCCGACTATACGGGCTTCAAAAACACTCTGGCACAAACCGCATCATTGCCTAATTAGCATGCAGTTGAAGTGCAATCATAGAGGGACATTTTGCTGCAAACTGCGCCTCCATAAGTGCCCGTGGAGCAGAGTTGTGACAAATTTGCCAAGGAGACCTAAATCGGCCATTTTCTGAGATTTTGCCAAGGGGGGACCAAGGGAAAATGTTCAAAAAAGTAGGCCGATTATACGGGCTTCAAAAACATCCTGACGCAAATTGCATCATCGCCAAATTAGTATGCACTTGAAGTGCAATCATAGAGGAACATTTTGCTGCAAACTGCGCCTCCCTAAGTGCCCGTGGAGCCGAGTTATGACAAATTTGCCAAGGAGACCTAAATTGGCCATTTTCTGAGATTTTGCCAAGGGGGCACCAAGGGAAAATGCTCAAAAAGTAGGCCGAATATACGGGCTTCAAAAACACCCTGGCGCAAATCGTATAATCGCTTAATTAGTATGCACTTGAAGTGCCATCATATAGGAACATTTTGCTGCAAACTGCGCCTCCATAAGTGCCCGTGGAGCCGAGTTATGACCAATTTGCCAAGGAGACCTAAATCGGCCATTTTCTGAGATTTTGCCAAGGGGGTACCAAGGGAAAATGCTCAAAAAAGTAGGCCGACTATACGGGCTTCAAAACCACCCTGGCGCAAATCGCATCATCGCCTAATTAGTATGCACTTGAAGTGCATTCATATAGGAACATTTTGCTGCAAGCTGCGCCTCCATAAGTGCCCGTGGAGCCGAGTTATGACAAATTTGCCAACGAGACCTAAATCGGCCATTTTCTGAGATTTTGCCAAGGGGAGACCAAGGGAAAATGCTCAAAAAAGTAGGCCGACTATATGGGCTTCAAAAACACCCTGGCGCAAATCGCATCATCGCCTAATTAGTGTGCACTTGAAGTACAATTATAGAGGAACATTTTGCTGCAAACTGCGCCTGCATAAGTGACCTTGGAACCGAAATATGACAAATTTGCCAAGGAGACCTAAATCGGCCATTTTCTGAGATTTTGCCAAGGGGGGACCAAGGGAAAATGCTCAAAAAAGTAGGCCGATTATAGGGGCTTCAAAAACACCCTAGCGCAAATCGCATCATGGGATTATTAGTGTGCCCTTGAAGTGCAATGATAGAGGAACATTTTGCTGCAAACTGCGCCTCCATAAGTGCCCGTGGAGCCGAGTTATGACAAATTTGCCAAGGAGACCTAAATTGGCCATTTTCTGAGATTTTGCCAAGGGGGCACCAAGGGAAAATGCTGAAAAAGTAGGCCGAATATACGGGCTTCAAAAACACCCTGGCGCAAATCGTATAATCGCTTAATTAGTATGCACTTGAAGTGCCATCATATAGGAACATTTTGCTGCAAACTGCGCCTCCATAAGTGCCCGTGGAGCCGAGTTATGACCAATTTGCCAAGGAGACCTAAATCGGCCATTTTCTGAGATTTTGCCAAGGGGGTACCAAGGGAAAATGCTCAAAAAAGTAGGCCGACTATACGGGCTTCAAAACCACCCTGGCGCAAATCGCATCATCGCCTAATTAGTATGCACTTGAAGTGCATTCATATAGGAACATTTTGCTGCAAGCTGCGCCTCAATAAGTGCCCGTGGAGCCGAGTTATGACAAATTTGCCAACGAGACCTTAATCGGCCATTTTCTGAGATTTTGCCAAGGGGAGGCCAAGGGAAAATGCCCAAAAAAGTAGGCCGACTATATGGGCTTCAAAAACACCCTGGCGCAAATCGCATCATCGCCTACTTAGTGTGCACTTGAAGTGCAATTATAGAGGAACATTTTGCTGCAAACTGCGCCTCCATAAGTGACCTTGGAACCGAAATATGACAAATTTGCCAAGGAGACCTAAATCGGCCATTTTCTGAGATTTTGCTAAGGGGGGACCAAGGGAAAATGCTCAAAAAAGTAGGCCGACTATAGGGGCTTCAAAAACACCCTAGCGCAAATCGCATCATGGCGTTATTAAGATGCCCTTGAAGTGCAATGATAGAGGAACATTTTGCTGCAAACTGCGCCTCCATAACTGCCCGTGGAGCCGAGTTATGACAAATTTGCCAAGGAGACCTAAATTGGCCATTTTCTGAGATTTTGCCAAGGGGGCACCAAGGGAAAATGCTCAAAAAGTAGGCCGACTATACGGGCTTTAAAAACACCCTGGCGCAAATCGTATAATCGCTTAATTAGTATGCACTTGAAGTGCCATCATATAGGAACATTTTGCTGCAAACTGCGCCTCCATAACTGCCCGTGGAGCCGAGTTATGACAAATTTGCCAAGGACGCCTAAATCGGCCATTTTCTGAGCTTTTGCCAAGAGGGGACCAAAGGAAAATGCTGAAAAAAGTAGGCCGACTATAAGGCCTTTGAAAACACCCTGGCGCAAATTGCATCATCGCCTAATTAGTATGCACTTGAAGTGCAATCATAGAGGAACATTTTGCTGCAAACTGCGCCTCCGTAAGTGCCCGTGGAGCCGAGTTATGACAAATTTGCCAAGGAAACCTAAATCGGCCATTTTCTGAGATTTTGCCAAGGGGGGACCAAGGGAAAATGCTCAAAAAAGTAGGCCGATTATACGGGCTTCAAAAACACCCTGGCGCAAATCGCATCATCGCGTAATTAGTATGCACTTGAAGTGCAGTCATAGAGGAACATTTTGCTGCAAACTGTGCCTCCATAAGTGCCCGTGGAGCCGAGTTATGACAAATTTGACAAGGAAACCTAAATCGGCCATTTTCTGAGATGTTGCCAAGGGGGGACCAAGGGAAAATGCTCAAAAAAGTAGGCCGACTATACGGGCTTCGAAAACACCCTGGCGTAAATTGCATCATCGTCTAATTAGTATGCACTTGAAGTGCAATCATAGAGGAACATTTTGCTGCAAACTGCGCCTCCATAAGTGCCCGTGGAGCCGAGGTATGACAAATTTGCCAAGGAGACCTATATCGGCCATTTTCTGAGATTTTGCCAAGGGGGGACCAAGGGAAAATGCTCAAAAAAGTAGGCCGACTATACAGGCTTCAAAAACACCCTGGCGCAAATCGCATCATCGCCTAATTAGCATGCACTTAAAGTGCAATCATAGAAGAACATTTTGCGGCAAACTGCGCCTCCATAAGTGCCCGTGGAGCCGAGTTATGACAAATTTGCCAAGGAGACCTAAATCGGCCATTTTCTGAGATTTTTCCAAGGGGGGACCAAGAGAAAATGCTCAAAAAAGTAGGCCGACTATACGGGCTTCAAAAACACCCTGGCGCAAATCGCATCATCGCCTAATTAGTATGCACTTGAAGTGCAATCATAGAGGAACATTTTGCTGCAACCTGCGCCTCTATAAGTGGCCGTGGAGCCGAGGTATGATAAATTTGCCAAGGAGACCTAAATCGGCCATTTTCTAAAATTTTGCCAAGGGGACACCAAGGGAAAATGCTGAAAAAAGTAGGCGGACGATACGGCCTTCGAAAACACCCTGGCGCAAATTGCCTCATCGCCTAATAAATATGCACTTGAAGTGCAATCATAGAGGAACATTTTGTTGCAAACTGCGTCTCCATAAGTGCCCGTGGAGCCGAGTTATGACAAATTTGCCAAGGAGACCTAAATCGGTCATTTTCTGAGATTTTGCCAAGGGGGGACCAAGGGAAAATGCTGAAAAAAGTAGGCCGACTATACGGGCTTCAAAAACACCCTCGCGCAAATCGCTTCATCGCCTAATTAGTATGCACTTGAAGTGCAATCATAGAGAAACATTTTGCTGCAAACTGCGCCTCCATAAGTGGCCGTGGAGCCGAGTTATGACAAATTTGACAAGGAAACTTAAATCGGCCATTTTCTGAGATTTTGCCAAGGAGGGATCACGGGAAAATGCTCAAAAAAGTAGGCCGACTATACGGCCTTCGAAAACACCCTGGCGCAAATTGCATCATCGCCTAATTAGTATACAATTGAACTGCAATCATAGAGGAACATTTTGCTGCAAACTGCGCCTCCATAAGTGCCCGTGGAGCCGAGTTATGACAAATTTTCCAAGGAGACCTAAATCGGCCATTTTCTGAGATTTTGCCAAGGGGGGACCAAGGGAAAATGCTCAAAAAAAGTAGGCCGACTATACGGGCTTAAAAAACACCCTGGCGCAAAACGCATCATCACTTAAATACTATGCACTTAAAGTGCAATCATAGAGCAACATTTTGCTGCAAACTGCGCCTCCATAACTGCCCGTGGAGCCGAGTTATGACAAATTTGATAAGGAGACCTAAATCGGCCATTTTCTAAAATTTTGCCAAGGGGGGACCAAAGGAAAATGCTGAAAAAAGTAGGCCGACTATGCGGCCTTCGTAAACACCCTGACGCAAATTGAATCATCGCCTAATTAATATGCACTTGAAGTGCAATCATAGAGGAACATTTTGCTGCAAACTGCGTCTCCATAAGTGCTCGTGGAGCCTAGTTATGACAAATTTTCCAAGGAGACCTAAATCGGCCATTTTCTGAGATTTTGCCAAGGGGGGACCAAGGGAAAATGCTCAAAAAAGTAGGCCGACTATACGGCCTTCGAAAACACCCTGGCGCAAATTGCATGATCGCCTAATAAGTATGCACTTGAAGTGCAATCATAGAGGAACATTTTGCTGCAAACTGCGGCTCCATAAGTGCCCGTGGAGCCGAGTTATGACAAATTTGCCAAGGAGACCTAAATCGGCCATTTCCTGAAATTTTGCCAAGGGGGGACCAAGGGAAAATGCTCAAAAAACTAGGCCTACTATACGGGCTTCAAAAACACCCTCGCGCAAATCGCTTAATCGCCTAATTAGCATGCACTTGAAGTGCAATCATAGAAGAACATTTTGCTGCAAACTGCGCCTCCATAAGTGCCCGTGGAGCCGAGTTATGACAAATTTGACAAGGAAACCTAAATCGGCCATTTTGTGAGATTTGCCAAGCGGGGACCACGGAAAAATGCTCAAAAAAGTAGGCCGACTATACGGCCTTCGAAAACACCCTGGCGCAAATTGCATCATCGCCTAAGTAGTATGCAATTGAAGTGCAATCATAGAGGAACATTTTGCTGCAAACTGCGCCTCCATAAGTGCCCGTTGAGCCGAGTTATGACAAATTTGCCAAGGAGACCTAAATCGGCCATTTTCTGAGATTTTGCCAAGGGGGGACCAAGGGAAAATGCTCAAAAAAGTAGGCCGACTATACGGGATTCAAAAACACCCTGGCGCAAATCGCATCATCACTTAAATAGTATGCACTTAAAGTGCAATCATAGAGGAACATTTTGCTGCAAACTGCGCCTCCATAAGTGCCCGTGGAGCCGAATTATGACAAATTTGATAAGGAGACCTAAATCGGCAATTTTCTAAAATTTTGCCAAGGGGGGACCAAGGGAAAATGCTCAAAAAAGTAGGCCGATTATACGGGCTTAAAAAACACCCTGGCGCAAATCGCATCATCGCGTAATTAGTATGCACTTGAAGTGCAGTCATAGAGGAACATTTTGCTGCAAACTGTGCCTCCATAAGTGCCCGTGGAGCCGAGTTATGACAAATTTGACAAGGAAACCTAAATCGGCCATTTTCTGAGATTTTGCCAAGGGGGGACCAAGGGAAAATGCTCAAAAAAGTAGGCCGACTATACGGGCTTCGAAAACACCCTGGCGTAAATCGCATCATCGTCTAATTAGTATGCACTTGAAGTGCAATCATAGAGGAACATTTTGCTGCAAACTGCGCCTCCATAAGTGCCCGTGGAGCCGAGGTATGACAAATTTGCCAAGGAGACCTATATCGGCCATTTTCTGAGATTTTGCCAAAGGGGGACCAAGGGAAAATGCTCAAAAAAGTAGGCCGACTATACGGCCTTCGAAAACACCCTGGCGCAAATTGCATCATCGCCTAATTAATATGCAGTGAAGTGCAATCATAGAAGAACATTTTGCGGCAAACTGCGCCTCCATAAGTGCCCGTGGAGCCGAGTTATGACAAATTTGCCAAGGAGACCTAAATCGGCCGTTTTCTGAGATTTTTCCAAGGGGGGACCAAGAGAAAATGCTCAAAAAAGTAGCCCGACTATACGGGCTTCAAAAACACCCTGGCGCAAATCGCATCATCGCCTAATTAGTATGCACTTGAAGTGCAATCATAGAGGAACATTTTGCTGCAACCTGCGCCTCTATAAGTGGCCGTGGAGCCGAGTTATGACAAATTATCCAAGGAGACCTAAATCGGCCATTTTCTGAAATTTTGCAAAGGGGGGACCAAGGGAAAATGCTCAAAAAAGTAGGCCGACTATACGGGCTTCAAAAACACCCTGGCGCAAATCGCATCATCACTTAAATAGTATGCACTTAAAGTGCAATCATAGAGGAACATTTTGCTGCAAACTGCGCCTCCATAAGTGCCCGCGGAGCCGAGTGATGACAAATTTGATAAGGAGACCTAAATCGGCAATTTTCTAAAATTTTGCCAAGGGGGGACCACGGGAAAATGCTCAAAAAAGTAGGCCGACTATACAGGCTTCAAAAACGCCCTGGGGCAAATCCCATCATCGCCTTATTAGTATGCCCTCGAAGTGCAATCATAGTGGAACATTTTGCTGCAAACTGCGGCTCCATAAGTGCCCGTGGAGCCGAGGTATGACAAATTTGCCAAGGAAACCTAAATCGGCCATTTTCTGAGATTTTGCCAAAGGGGGACCAAGGGAAAATGCTCAAAAAAGTAGGCCGACTATACGGGCTTCGAAAACACCGTGGCGCAAATTGCATCATCGCCTGATTAGTATGCACTTGAAGTGCAATCATAGAGGAACATTTTGCTGCAAACTGCGCCTCCATAAGTGTCCGTGGAGCCGAGTTATGACCAATTTGCCAAGGAGACCTAAATCGGCCATTTTCTGAGATTTTGCCGAGGGGGGACCAAGGGAAAATGCTCAAAAAAGTAAGACGACTATACGGGCTTCAAAAACACCCTAGCGGAAATCCCATCATCGCCTTATTAGTATGCACTTGAAGTGCAATCATAGAGGAACATTTTGCTGCAAACTGCGCCTCCATAAGTGCCCGTGGAGCCGAGTTATGACAAATTTGCCAAGGAGACCTTAATTGGCCATTTTCTGACATTTTGCCGAGGGGGGACCAAGAGAAAATGTTTAAAAAAGTAGGCCGACTATACGGGCTTCAAAAACACCCTGGCGCAAATCGCATCATCGCCTAATTAGTATGCACTTGAAGTGAAATCATAGAGGGACATTTTGCTGGAAACTGCGCCTCCATAAGTGCCCGTGGAGCCGAGTTATGACAAATTTGCCAAGGAGACCTAAATCGGCCATTTCCTGAGATTTTGCCGAGGGGGGACCAAGAGAAAATGTTTAAAAAAGTAGGCCGACTATACGGGCTTCAAAAACACCCTGGCGCAAATCGCATCATCGCCTAATTAGTACGTATGCACTTAAAGTGCAATCATAGATGAACATTTTGCTGCAAACTGCGCCTCCATAAGTGCCCGTGGAGCCGAGTTATGATAAATTTGCCAAGGAGACCTAAATTGGCCATTTTCTGAGATTTTGCCAAGGGGGGACCAAGGGAAAATGCTCAAAAAAGTAGGCCGACTATACGGGCTTCGAAAACACCCTGGCGTAAATCGCATCATCGCTTAATTAGTATGCACTTGAAGTGCAATCATAGAGGAACATTTTGCTGCAAACTGCGCCTCCATAAGTGCCCGTGGAGCCGAGGTATGACAAATTTGCCAAGGAGACCTATATCGGCCATTTTCTGAGATTTTGCCAAAGGGGGACCAAGGGAAAATGCTCAAAAAAGTAGGCCGACTATACGGCCTTCGAAAACACCCTGGCGCAAATTGCATCATCGCCTAATTAATATGCAGTGAAGTGCAATCATAGAAGAACATTTTGCGGCAAACTGCGCCTCCATAAGTGCCCGTGGAGCCGAGTTATGACAAATTTGCCAAGGAGACCTAAATCGGCCATTTTCTGAGATTTTGCCAAGGGGGGACCACGGGAAAATGCTCAAAAAAGTAGGCTGACTATACAGGCTTTAAAAACACCTTGGCGCAAATTGCATCATCGCCTAATTAGTATGCACTTGAAGTGCAAACATAGAGGAACATTTTGCTGCAAACTGCGCCTCCATAAGTGCCCGTGGAGCCGAGTTATGAGAAATTATCCAAGGAGACCTAAATCGGCCATTTTATGAAATTTTGCCAAGGGGGGACCAAGGGAAAATGCTCAAAAAAGTAGGCCGACTATACGGGCTTCAAAAACACCCTGGCGCAAATCGCATCATCACTTAAATAGTATGCACTTAAAGTGCAATCATAGAGGAACATTTTGCTGCAAACTGCGCCTCCATAAGTGCCCGCGGAGCCGAGTGATGACAAATTTGATAAGGAGACCTAAATCGGCAATTTTCTAAAATTTTGCCAAGGGGGGACCAAGGGAAAATGCTCAAAAAAGTAGGCCGACTATACAGGCTTCGAAAAAACCCTGGCTCAAATCGCATCATCGTCTAATTAGTATGCACTTGAAGTGCAATCATAGAGGAACATTTTGCTGCAAACTGCGCCTCCATTAGTGCCCGTGGAGCCGAGGTATGACAAATTTGCCAAGGAGACCTAAATCGGCCATTTTCTGAGATTTTGCCAAGGGGGGACCGAGGGAAAATGCTCAAAAAAGTAGGCTGACTATACAGGATTCAAAAACACCTTGGCGCAAATCGCATCATCGTCTAATTAGTATGCACTTGAAGTGCAATCATAGAGGACCATTTTGCTGGAAACTGCGCCTCCATAAGTGCCCGTGGAGCCGAGTTATGACAAATTTGCCAAGGAGACCTAAATCGGCCATTTTCTGAGATTTTGCCAAGGGGGGACCAAGGGAAAATGCTCAAAAAAGTAGGCCGACTATACGGGCTTTGAAAACACCCTGGCGTAAATCGCATCATCGTCTAATTAGTATGCGCTTGAAATGCAATCATAGAGGAACATTTTGCTGCAAACTGCGCCTCCATAAGTGCCCGTGGAGCCGAGGTATGACAAATTTGCCAAGGAGACCTATATCGGCCATTTTCTGAGATTTTGCCAAGGGGGGACCAAGGGAAAATGCTCAAAAAAGTAGGCCGACTATACAGGCTTCAAAAACACCCTGGCGCAAATCCCATCATCGCCTTATTAGAATGCACTCGAAGTGCAATCATAGAGGAACATTTTGCTGCAAACTGCGCCTCCATAAGTGCCCGTGGAGCCGAGGTATTACAAATTTGCCAAGGAAACCTAAATCGGCCATTTTCTGAGATTTTGCCAAATGGGGACCAAGGGAAAATGCTCGAAAAAGTAGGCCGACTATACGGGCTTCGAAAACACCGTGGCGCAAATTGCATCATCGCCTAATTAGTATGCACTTGAAGTGCAATCATAGAGGAACAATTTGCTGCAAACTGTGCCTCCATAAGTGCCCGTGGAGCCGAGTTATGACAAATTTGACAAGGAAACCTAAATCGGCCATTTTCTGAGATTTTGCCAAGGGGGGACCAAGGGAAAATGCTCAAAAAAGTAGGCCGACTATACGGGATTCGAAAACACCCTGGCGTAAATCGCATCATCGTCTAATTAGTATGCACTTAAAGTGCAATCATAGAGGAAAATTTTGTTGCAAACTACGCCTCCATAAGTGCCCGTGGAGCCGAGGTATGACAAATTTGCCAAGAAGACCCAAATTGGCCATTTTCTGAGATTTTGCCAAGGGGGGACCAAGGGAAAATGCTCAAAAAAGTAGGCCGACTATACAGGCTTCAAAAACGCCCTGGGGCAAATCCCATCATCGCCTTATTAGTATGCCCTCGAAGTGCAATCATAGTGGAACATTTTGCTGCAAACTGCGCCTCCATAAGTGCCCGTGGAGCCGAGGTATGACAAATTTGCCAAGGAAACCTAAATCGGCCATTTTCTGAGATTTTGCCAAAGGGGGACCAAGGGAAAATGCTCAAAAAAGTAGGCCGACTATACGGGCTTCGAAAACACCGTGGCGCAAATTGCATCATCGCCTAATTAGTATGCACTTGAAGTGCAATCATAGAGGAACATTTTGCTGCAAACTGCGCCTCCATTAGTGCCCGTGGAGCCGAGGTATGACAAATTTGCCAAGGAGACCTAAATCGGCCATTTTCTGAGATTTTGCCAAGGGGGGACCGAGGGAAAATGCTCAAAAAAGTAGGCTGACTATACAGGATTCAAAAACACCTTGGCGCAAATCGCATCATCGTCTAATTAGTATGCACTTGAAGTGCAATCATAGAGGACCATTTTGCTGGAAACTGCGCCTCCATAAGTGCCCGTGGAGCCGAGTTATGACAAATTTGCCAAGGAGACCTAAATCGGCCATTTTCTGAGATTTTGCCAAGGGGGGACCAAGGGAAAATGCTCAAAAAAGTAGGCCGACTATACGGGCTTTGAAAACACCCTGGCGTAAATCGCATCATCGTCTAATTAGTATGCGCTTGAAATGCAATCATAGAGGAACATTTTGCTGCAAACTGCGCCTCCATAAGTGCCCGTGGAGCCGAGGTATGACAAATTTGCCAAGGAGACCTATATCGGCCATTTTCTGAGATTTTGCCAAGGGGGGACCAAGGGAAAATGCTCAAAAAAGTAGGCCGACTATACAGGCTTCAAAAACACCCTGGCGCAAATCCCATCATCGCCTTATTAGAATGCACTCGAAGTGCAATCATAGAGGAACATTTTGCTGCAAACTGCGCCTCCATAAGTGCCCGTGGAGCCGAGGTATTACAAATTTGCCAAGGAAACCTAAATCGGCCATTTTCTGAGATTTTGCCAAATGGGGACCAAGGGAAAATGCTCGAAAAAGTAGGCCGACTATACGGGCTTCGAAAACACCGTGGCGCAAATTGCATCATCGCCTAATTAGTATGCACTTGAAGTGCAATCATAGAGGAACAATTTGCTGCAAACTGTGCCTCCATAAGTGCCCGTGGAGCCGAGTTATGACAAATTTGACAAGGAAACCTAAATCGGCCATTTTCTGAGATTTTGCCAAGGGGGGACCAAGGGAAAATGCTCAAAAAAGTAGGCCGACTATACGGGATTCGAAAACACCCTGGCGTAAATCGCATCATCGTCTAATTAGTATGCACTTAAAGTGCAATCATAGAGGAAAATTTTGTTGCAAACTACGCCTCCATAAGTGCCCGTGGAGCCGAGGTATGACAAATTTGCCAAGAAGACCCAAATTGGCCATTTTCTGAGATTTTGCCAAGGGGGGACCAAGGGAAAATGCTCAAAAAAGTAGGCCGACTATACAGGCTTCAAAAACGCCGTGGGGCAAATCCCATCATCGCCTTATTAGTATGCCCTCGAAGTGCAATCATAGTGGAACATTTTGCTGCAAACTGCGCCTCCATAAGTGCCCGTGGAGCCGAGGTATGACAAATTTGCCAAGGAAACCTAAATCGGCCATTTTCTGAGATTTTGCCAAAGGGGGACCAAGGGAAAATGCTCAAAAAAGTAGGCCGACTATACGGGCTTCGAAAACACCGTGGCGCAAATTGCATTATCGCCTAATTAGTATGCACTTGAAGTGCAATCATAGAGGAACATTTTGCTGCAAACTGCGCCTCCATAAGTGTCCGTGGAGCCGAGTTATGACCAATTTGCCAAGGAGACCTAAATCGGCCATTTTCTGAGATTTTGCCGAGGGGGGACCAAGGGAAAATGCTCAAAAAAGTAAGCCGACTATACGGGCTTCAAAAACACCCTAGCGGAAATCCCATCATCGCCTTATTAGTATGCACTTGAAGTGCAATCATAGAGGAACATTTTGCTGCAAACTGCGCCTCCATAAGTGCCCGTGGAGCCGAGTTATGACAAATTTGCCAAGGAGACCTTAATTGGCCATTTTCTGACATTTTGCCGAGGGGGGACCAAGAGAAAATGTTTAAAAAAGTAGGCCGACTATACGGGCTTCAAAAACACCCTGGCGCAAATTGCATCATCGCCTAATTAGTATGCACTTGAAGTGAAATCATAGAGGGACATTTTGCTGGAAACTGCGCCTCCATAAGTGCCCGTGGAGCCGAGTTATGACAAATTTGCCAAGGAGACCTAAATCGGCCATTTTCTGAGATTTTGCCGAGGGGGGACCAAGAGAAAATGTTTAAAAAAGTAGGCCGACTATACGGGCTTCAAAAACACCCTGGCGCAAATCGCATCATCGCCTAATTAGTATGCACTTAAAGTGCAATCATAGATGAACATTTTGCTGCAAACTGCGCCTCCATAAGTGCCCGTGGAGCCGAGTTATGATAAATTTGCCAAGGAGACCTAAATTGGCCATTTTCTGAGATTTTGCCAAGGGGGGACCAAGGGAAAATGCTCAAAAAAGTAGGCCGACTATACGGGCTTCAGAAACACCCTGGCGCAAATCGCATCATCGCTTAATTAGTATGCACTTCAAGTGCAATCATAGAGGAACATTTTGCTGCAAACTGCGCCTCCATAAGTGCCCGTGGAGCCGAGTGATGACAAATTTGCCAAGGAGACCTAAATCGGCCATTTTCTGAGATTTTGCCAAAGGGGGACCAAGGAAAAATGCTCAAAAAAGTAGGCCGACTATACGGGCTTCAAAAACACTATGGCGCAAAGCGCATCATCGCCTAATTAGAATGCACTTGAAGTGCAATCATAGAGGAACATTTTGCTGCACACTGCGCCTCCATAAGTGCCCCTGGAGCCGAGTTATGACAAATTTGCGAAGGAGCCCTAAATTGGCCAGTTTCTGAGATTTTGCCAAGGGGGGACCAAGGGAAAATGCTCAAAAAGTATGCCGACTATACGGGCTTCAAAGACACCCTGGCACAAATCGCATCATCGCCTAATTAGTATGCACTTAAAGTGCAATTATAGAGGAACATTTTGCTGCAAACTGCGCCTCCATAAGTGCCCGTGGAGCCGAGTTATGACAAATTTGCCAAGGAGACCTAAATCGGCCATTTTCTAAATTTTTGCCAAGGGGGGACCAAGGGAAAATGCTAAAAAAAGTAGACCGACTATACGGGCTTCAAAAATACCCTGGCGCAAATCGCATCATCGCCTAATTAGTATACACTTCAAGTGCAATCATAGAGGAACATTTTGCTGGAAACTGCGCCTCCATAAGTGCCCGTGGAGCCGAGTTGCGACAAATTTGCCAAGGAGACCTAAATCGGCCATTTTCTGAGATTTTGCCAAGGGGGGACCAAGGGAAAATGCTCCAAAAAGTAGGCCGACTATACGGGCTTCAAAAACAGCCTGGCACAAATCGCATCATCGCCTAATTAGTATGCACTTAAAGTGCAATCATAGGGGAACATTTTGCTGCAAACGGCGCCTCCATAAGTGCCCGTGGAGCCGAGTTATGAGAAATTTGCCAAGGAGACCTAAATCGGCCATTTTCTAAATTTTTGCCAAGGGGGGACCAAGGGAAAATGCTCAAAAAAGTAGGCCGACTATACGGGCTTTAAAAAGGCCCTGGCGCAAATCGCATCATCGCCTAATTAGTATGCAACACACATATATGATGAGGGTTCTGTGTCACAAATTTTTTGTGACATCTTAGGCTCGTGACACTCGCCCAGGCTCGTGTCACGAGCCTAGGATGTCACAAAAAATTTGTGACACAGAACCCCTCATCATATATGTGTGTAAGGTTAAAACACAGGTTCTTGTTTTGTGAATTATTTTCTATTGAAGAAATGTGCCGTCTATATAGAAAGAAATGGGTCGTGGTCGTAAAGGAGTATATAGTCAAAGCGCTAAAAAAGAAGATGGAAAGTGGCTTATTTCCGAGAAAGACAAACAAGTCTTTGTACTTGGGGCGAGAAAAGGCAAACAAAAAGTGGTTGTTATGCCAGAAGACGTTTTAAATGAATTGAAGCAGATCGACCCGCGCGAGTTAGCCAATATTTTGGTTGGCATGTAAATTTAACGCGGTTTATGCAAATTTGCATGTGGCGAGCCAAAAATATTTTTCATTCAAGGGATACAATGTATTGAAATATATGGATCCCGTCTTAAAACTATCGTGCCTTTTGATATCAATCTCGGTTTCGGCCTCGTGGGGGCTGATTGCCCACTATTTTGTCTCAAAAAATGAAGAAGATGTCATTGCTTCGCCAGATGACATTTATGAAGATTCAGATATTGACAAGGTTGTTATTGAAGCAGGCGGCAAAGAAATAATCTTATCAATACGCGCCGAAAAACGGTTGCTTAAGATTTTGAACGAAAGGGAAAAGAGTTCTTCATTATATATTTGAAACTGCAAATTCGAGCGAGGCGAAATATTTCATGTATGGTGCTAGACAGCAGGAAACAAGCGACGACCGTTTGAGCGTATGCAAATTAAGGTTTGTTTTTGATGAGGCAAAAATATTTCAAGCATAACGTCACACAGCAGTTTCATATTTTTTTGCTTCTTTCATCGAGTTAACGACTTCATGTGTTATATCTCTGATTTCTTTTTGCCAAGAAGGCAACAAAAGTTCGGTGATGGCATTCCAAATCGTGTAAATCAATACGATCATTTTATATGTATGCGCATGCGTTTTACAAGGAAGAAAAGAAAATGCACCACAAGTCCAGGTTTTGTGAAACATAAATATCTGAGACCGCCCAATAGGCGATTAGCGAGTGATTGGTGGTGCTCTTGGATGTGGGGTTGGCCGCCCCTGATTCCTTAAAAGGCACGTGCATAAACTTGTTAGGAGTAGAGGGTGAGGCCGAATGTGCGGCGATAGCCCCGGGTGAGCCCGCTCCGGCCCAGCACATAACTGGGAGGTGCTCAGAGATCCCCCGGGATCTCAACTCAGTCCCGGAGTATAACTGGGAAGGACAGCCGCCTTGTCAGCGGCGGGAAAGACCTAGCCGGGGCTAGGCAAAAGAAACAGCCACCGAGCACCTCCCCACTAGGGTTTTGTCATTTTTTTTGTCACGTCACGTAACGTCACGCGTGACATGTGTAACGCATCATGCATAACGCGTCACGCTCAAATGAAAGCCTGAATGAAATTTTTCAAATGTTAATTCGACCCGGCGGCTAGAGCGGATATTTTTTTTCTGAAATCTGCCTCCATTTCGCTTCGGACATCTTTCTTAATCTTCTCAACGTCAGGCCGAGACGAATGCCGCGTGAGTTTCGCCCGAACAGAGTCTTTCAGCACGTTGTACTGCGAAAATTCATCAATGATCAACTGAAACTCGTTCTCGGTTATTATATTGTTTGTCATTGCTTTTGACAGAAGCCGGTCAACAGTGTCACGTTTCGCAATTGCAAGTGTGACAATTTCCTGATGCTTCTTTATCTTAGAATCAAGCTTTTTGCTGGCGATTATAAGTCCTGAAGAAGCGAGAGCGAAACACCCACCAACGACGCCAAGGGGTAACGTGGCCGGCAGACCAACAAAAGAAATAGCAGAACCAAAGCTCGCACTTGAGAAAGCGGCCGAAAGAACGCTTGATCCAGCCGCACTCAAATTGAAAACCTTCTTGGCACGTTTATATTTTTTCGCAACAGCTCGATAGTGGCCAACTTCTTTAGCCAGATTGTTAGAAATTTCATTAACTTTTTGCATCCTGAAGTCAGTAGGCCGAATTTGGGGGTACATGCTTTCAGGAGGCGCGGATGGTAGAACATTCTCGGAAGGCATTGTATAAATAGAAATTTAATTCATTTCCAAAACAAATTCAAGAGGAAAGCCGTTGAAATCAAACAGCTCACCGTTTTCATCTCTGACGCTGACAGTGATACTGTTTACATGTGAACTTGTCGAACAGTCGCGTAAAGGTTGCTGTGGAGAAGCCTCGTAGCTTACTTTTTCGTAAGGCTTGCCTCTCACATCGAGTTTGGCCAAGAGGTCAGATCTTTTGTTGTTGAAAAAGTTTTGTTGTGCGTCGATCAGATCGCAATGAATGAAGTATGTCGTTGGATATCTGAGGTATCCCACGTGTGTTGTCCGGGCCAACTCTCGCTTCACACCAAATAATTCAGCTAAATCGCGATCAAGTTTGATTGGTTTCGTGCTAGGATTTGTGATTTCTAGTTGGCCAAAAGGAGTGTTTGTTTTTGTGTTCAATTTTTGTCTATATGATTCGAAAATGTTTGCAATTTCTTGTGCCATGCTTCCCAAAGTGTAATGTCCAGGATTTATTTTACCAACCGATACAGAAGAGTCTTTTTTTTCATCGCCCAACACTGCACTTCCTTCTTTTTTCAAATTGTGCCAAGAGTTGTACAAACTGCACGAGATCAGTTTCATGAAATGAACTTGGGGGATGGGCTCGTCAAAGTAGATGGTCTCTCCGTTTTTCTGCGTGGCAATTGTGAGAACAACCATTTTATATTGGATAGATATAAATGAAAGGCCAAAAACAAACGCTTGCTCAAATAGGCGCGTCGAAGAAAAGAGCGTGGGCAGAATTCACGGCACAGTTCCCAAACGCGGACAAAAGCCAATTCTATGCTCAAGCATATTCTGATGATAAAGGTAACATCACAGGATCTGAAATTTTTCTTAAGGGGGCCATAGCGTGTCCGGGTCGGACAGGAAATATTGGAGCCCGCAAATGAAGGCGGCGCTAGGTTTGGAAGGCGTGGAAGGTTTCCCATATGAACTGTCTCCCCTGAGAACAAAAAGAGCCTTGCCAATCCCTGCAGTGCATTTCACTGAAGCAGCACCAAGCCTGAAGAAAATCTTCAACAACCCGATCAACATTTACGTGAGACCGGAATCTTTCTTTGTGGCGAAATTCAGGGAAATATTCCAACAAACAAGAATAAGGCACAACACCGCGGCGGAAGCGAAACGCTGGCTAGGAGGCCCAAATATGAGCTATTGGCCGCAGCAGCTCAACTTCGCGGTGTTTTGCGCAACGCAAGGCTGTGGAATTTCGAGAGAAATCTTTGACAGCGGCCTGGATCTTTCACCGCAAGTGAGGGCCTTCTACAGATTTCACGTGTATTTCACGGTCAGGAGAATTTTGTTCCAGATGGGAGGCATCCAGAGCATAAGTGCCCTCCCCGGAGACCCCACATTCAATTTATCGGGCAATCGTTACGACGTGGCCTCATACAAACGGATATGTGCAGAGTTCGGGATAGACCCAACAAGTGATTTCCGGTTCACAAGCAGAAAAAACGGCGGCCTGGGCGACGTATATATCGGCGTGTCAGGACACGGACCAATGAAAACAGGGGCTGAATATCCAGGAGGGTTTTACAAATTCGCCGATGAAGGAGGGAAAGCAAAAGATGGAAACTTGCTCGCTTTCATCGAGCTTGATGGCGTGGCATTCAGCCAGTACGACTGGTTCGTACCAAACAAAACATCAGGTTTAACACAAGCGGGGCTCGCGCGCATTAACCAGTCGATTGAGGCCTTCGTTTACTGCATATTGGGCGCGCAAGTTAATGTTCGGAGCAGCATAATTTAGGCAGGCGGTAGAGCGAAAGAGGCGCAGACGGAGTTCTTGACTCTGATGGAAGACGCCATTAGGCAGCCAGATTTGGCGAAGAGCGTGCAAAGGTATCAGCTCGCGGTTGATGAAGCGAAAGTCAGGCTGAATCTTGCAGTGTGCCCTGGAGCGTGGCTGATGCCGGCGTCAATGATCATCAACAAGGAAAGCACGGTTGGATACAACAACAGACTGAAGCAGGCCGTTCCAGGAATGAAACTGGGCGTGAACAATGACGTGAATTCAGGAACAAAGAAAGTGGGAATCCGACACATGGAAGGGGGGCCGCCAAAAATAAACCCGCCAAACAGCCATCCCTCCAATCCGATCCACAAAGCCGCCATGGCAGCGCAAGAACCGAAGCCGGCTTCTAAAACGCAGAGGCCAAAAATTGAGACCACCGAGAAAACCGTTTCAGAGAAAACGCCGCAGCACGAGATAAACAAAACCGCCCTAATTATTGGCGGAGTCGCAGTCGCGGCATTGCTATTGCTTGTATTACGTTAACGCCGCTTTTTGAAGTATTTTTCAAAAATGAAAACAACCGCCGCCAAAATCAGGAGCCAGGTATGCTCGGCGAGAAAGCTAATCGCCTGCCCCGCAGTTTTGAAAAGGAAGCTTACGACCGAGCCAATTAACCCAGGCAGAAGCGAGCCAATTTTGGCCCCAATGTCTTTTAGACCATTTCCAATTGCTTTGCCTGTGGCTTTCAGAGCTTTGGTGATTGACCCAACAACAGCCCCGATAGTGACACCGGCGGCAATAAAGATGGCCGTCACGGTAACGCCATATTTTTTGAAAATCTCGCGTATCCTTTCTCGGAGGGGCATGCCAGCTTCTCTTTCCTCAATCTGAGTTCGCAAACGCGAGAGCTCCTCGTTTCTTTCTGCCACCCTCGCCTCTGCAGCTTCTCTTTCTGAAGGCGAAGTGTTGTCATCTTGGATGGTTGCCTGGTCTTCTTCGTTTTGGCGCTTGAGCTCACTTTCTTGCTCTTTCAGTTCATCAACGGCCTTCGTGCTGTTCAGCCTTTCTATTATTTCGTTTCTATCTTTTTCAATTTGGGCGAGCTTTGCCCTTTCTCTGTCGACCGCTTTATCTTTTTTTTTTTTGCTTCTTTTTGAAGCGCGTCCAATCTTTTTTTCTTAATCTCCAGATCTTTTTCATAATTTTTTTTCAGTTGCTTAAGCCTATTTAGTTCTGTTTCACTTTCAAGATTGCTGCCTTGTTCTTCTTGAATGGCTTCAATCAGGGCGTCGACTCTTTCGGTTTGCGAACTCAGATTTTGAATTTCTTGTGATTCTTCATCTCTTTGTGCAGCAATGTTATCTGCCTCTCTTTGTTGCCTTTCAGCTTCCGCCAATCTTTGGCGTTGTTCTACGGCGGTATTGCGGTCTTGGGCAATTATTTCTTCAGCGCTTGGCCCAAGATATTTTGAAAATCTGCCTATGAAGCTTTTTTGAAAGTCGCCATCTTTTTTGAAAATTTTTGTCTCGCCACCTTTTGGCCCAAATGAAACGATGTCTTCTCGTGTACCTTTTTTGCTGAAACCAATTGGGTCTATTTTTCTCAATTCAGCCTTTGGGAACCTAGATTTGATAAAATTTAAAGCCATGTCAAGTATTCTCTGTCTTTCTTCAGGTTCAATCAAAGGTGTTTCGTCATACGAGGTATCAGGCAGCCCGCTCTGCTCGTGCATCATCGTTTGCATTTCATGTTGTTCACCGCCGTGATAGGGTGTTGACGCCGCCCCCGGCTGGAACGGCTGGGTTCTGTTGACTTCTTGTTCGTCGTCGTCATCGTGGTCAATCTGATAGTCAAGATCAGGATCATCGTAACCAAAATCGCCACCTTCTGCCATTTATTTAATTAGAAATTCTTTTTTTTGAATTCATATATCATGCCTGTGCAAGATGACCTTCAACCGGAAAAAACAAAAAAGATAATGCTCGCCATGAAGGCGCCGCGTGCTGTCAAGCGCAAAACTTTCACTTCCGAAGCAAACCCGGGCGAGACTCTGAATGTTTACGTCCCCAAGCTGAACGAGAACGAAGTATTCGTGCCTGGCTCTTTGGCCCTCTCTGGGGGGCACGCGAACAACTTCCTTGTCCAGAACGTCTCGCGAGCACTCGTGGACAAGCTTGTTGTGAGGTTTGGGGGCACGATTTTGGAAGACACCGTCGGCCATGACATCTACAAAACATTCAGCGACCTTTTCTTGCCCGCAGAACAGCGGGACAACATGGTGCCTGAGGGCATCCAGAGCGAAGATTTGTGCAAGATCCGCTCAAATTCTGGGGACAAGAAGACATCAGGCGTCGACGCCGAAAAAAAGCTCAACGAAGTCTTCGGTACAAAATATCGAATCAACCTGGACCACCAGATCTTGACAGACCACGGCGTTTTCTACCCCCAGGCGTTGCACAGCGACCTCGTATTTGAAGTGACCCTCGCACCAGCCAGCCAAGTGGTCAGAGGCTCGGACCCAACCAAGCTGAAATACAAGCTGAGGAACATCAAGCTTGAGTATGATATGATCCGAAGTGTGGAACTTGCAAAAGAGGCAAAAAGCCTTTACAACACCGGCAAAGTGTTTTTATACGACCACGTGGTCCGTAATGAAGTGATCCCGATCGACAGAGGAACAGCAACGATAATAAACGTCAAAGTCAACACCCAAAGACGGTCATTGAAAGGGATCCTATTGCTGTTCATGGAGCCATACGCCTCGGGGGCAAGAGATTCGGAGAAATTCATCTTCTCGGACATCAAGAATATCCGCGTCACGATAAACGGCTCTCCCAACATGATATACAACGACGGCATCGAAAGACGTGACATTTGGAGCGAAGTGCGCCGCTTCTTCATGAAAGAAGAAGGAAAACCCCAGTTCATGAATCTTCAGAAGTTCTACACCGGCGACAAGTTCGGGCTTCTGATCGATCTGCGCTCCATGGCCAGCCAAGAAATGCATGGCAGCGGCACCCGCATAGTGAACTCAGACGGCGTGCAGCTGGAAATCGAAAGAGACGCGAAGGGGTCAGGAACTGTGAACTGCCATGTTTTCTTGATCGCTGACACCCAGTTCAACATAATGAACAGACAGATGCAACCTTTGCAGCTTTGAATTTATATGCAGGATTGAAAATGGATCCTGGCAACATCCCCTTCAACGCGCTAATAGTCGGGCCGACCAACTCTGGCAAGACGCATTTTCTTGTGAAACAGCTCTGCGGCCCATTCCACGGCAAGTTTGATTACATCGTGTTAATCTGCCCAACCTTCGCCCATAACAGAACGCTGTACCGGTTTGCGGAGAAAGACCCTCGGCTGAGTGTTATCATCTGCGAGCAACACCAAGTTGAAACCTGGCTGAAATTAGCCAGTTTTGCTTTCGAAGGCGACAACACTCTCATCATCCTTGATGACTGCGCCTCATCAAAAGATGTGAAAAATCGCACTGGGGAGCTTGTAAGACTCGCCTTTTCGGCTCGGCATGTCGGCATTAGCGTTTGGGTGATGGCCCAGCAGCTATCGAGCATCGCGAAGCCTTTCCGCGAGAACGTGGCGGCAATCGTTATTTTTTACACGCCATCGGCAAAAACCAGAAAGGCAATTTTCGAAGAATACGCGGGCGAGCTTTCTGTTGGCGAACTCAAGCAGATGGTTTCAAGGCTGAAAGCGCGCAAATTTGGCCATTTGATTTTTTCACTGCGGCCCCCTTTCCGAATTGAAGAAATGTAACATCAAGGTATGATGGAGCAACAATTCGAAAAAGCCGAACAAATCTTGAGCTGGCGAGAAATGAAACCTGGAGCAACGTACAAGTATCATGGAATCGAATGCCGCGGTAAAAACTCTTACGACAAGCCGATAAGTGTCGTCACACTCGAGACGAAAGACGGCGTGAAAATGTATTACGCGCCACCTTCTTTGTACTGGGATCTCACCAGACGGGCAAAAACTTCTTACATCAGGTATGAAGGTTTGCAAAATTCAACAAGTGGGTATCAATATTCCGTTTTCATGTTTGCAAATTGAAATGAAAAAAAATGAATTACATAATGGCTGAACAAAACGACCCCGAGTTGGCAGATGTCATGAAAATGCTTGAAGTCGAGCCTGCACAGCCCATCGAGGCTCCTGGCCCTGACATTCCAGCGCTCCGTGAGCAGCTTGCCATTCTGGTTTCCACAGGCAAATGTAAAGAAGCAATAGGCACGCAGCTGACACACGATCAGGTGAAGCGATTGTCAGACAAAGATGTCATGAGGGCCCACAAAAGGTACGAGACCTACGTTGGCGCCAAGACCACAGAAACCCTCATTGACAGCTTTCTTTCATTCGCCACAAAAGCACTTGGCGTAGTGGTGCGGCTTAAAGATGCCGACGCTCTGCATGCCGAGCTGAAAAACGACTACATCATCACAAAAGAGCTGTCCTCACTGTCTGGTGGTCTTGCATTGAGATACGGCCGGATGCTCGCAGTTGCCAACGCGTTTCTGATCACAGCAAAACATGTTGATTTCAGCAATGCCGAGCAATCTTCAGTAATTGGTGAACATTACTCGTCACGGCACCCTTCTCGTGATTCAGATGGGCACCCACTTGCTGGGCTAGATGAGGTTGACAAAGCTGCTGAGAAATCTTCAGCAAACTGCTGAACAATCTTCAGTAATTAAATATATTTTTTTCAGCAAATATACAATGGCTGATTCTCAACAAGTCACGTCACAAACACCCACCACAAAAACGAAAAACCCAAAATGGGTTGCAGCCGGCAAAGCAATCGCTGAAAAAACGAGACTTGCCCGCGAGGCGCAGAAAAAGGCTTTAGATGAAGCTAATGCAATCATTGCAAACAAAAAAGCCCCTGAGGCAACCCCTGAGGTAACCCCTGAGGCAACCCCTGAGGCAGCAGCAATTACAACAACACAATGGCTGAGTGGCATCAGCATTTTTCTTTCAATAGTGGGAATCTACTACAAACGAGAAGAGATAAAAGCGCTTTTCGCCAAAAAGCCGCCTCCAGTCGAGCCGACTCCAGTCGAGCCGACTCCAGTCGAGCCAGCCGACTCCAGTCGAAATAAGAAGAATTAGAAATATGGATTAAATTTTCATAAACATATGGTTCACATCAAAATTTTCGCTGCCATTTTAATAGGCTTGATTTGGTACGAATTCACCAAGGGGTGTTGTAAAACTGCCTGGCTAATCATTTCTAATTAAAAAAATATTTTTAATATAACCATGTCTGACAACAAGCTTGTGAAAACAATCATGGAAGCCGCAACTCTTACCGGCCTTGCCGCAGGCATTGGCTGGATTGCGAAAAAGGTCGTGAAAGAGAACTTCACCGCTGACCCTAGCAGCAACGTGATGAACTATGCCAAATTCACCGCTGTGATGGCTGGCAGCGTCGCGCTGAAACAGTATCTCCAAGACCAGAAAATTCTTCCTGATGAAAAATAATCTTAACATAAAATGGCCAGCATTGCGATGATGATTGGTGGCGCAGTTCTCAACGCGGCAGCTTTCACTGGCGGCAACTATCTCGCCAAATTTTTGGCCGGCGACAATGGCAAAGCCGCGTTAGACGAGAAAACGCGGCATGACAAGGCCCTGGAGGCTTATCAGTCAGCAATGGCAAAATACTCACGCGAGCGAACACAGCTGCTCGACTGGATCAACACCAACGAAGAAATCAAAGAACACGCGCAGAAAAACTTCACAAACACCGATTACGCGTTCAAGCTCTACAACCAGGCCCACCCCGACCAGAGACTGACTCTGCCCAAAGCGCCGAATTTCACGGACATGTACCAGCCAAGCGAGCTGCAGAAACAGGGGGAGCTTCTTTTTGTCGGCGGCGGCGCGCTCGCGGTTGCATACGCGGCTTTTCGTTTCCTTTAAATAATGGATGCCAAACTCGCCAAAATCTACTACAGCCCCCAGGGGTACTGGAAGGGTGTCTCTGCGATAAAAAAATTGGCAGAAGCCGCCAAAGTGCCCGAAAATGTTACCAAACAGTGGCTCTACAAACAGGCCAGTTGGCAGATCTATTTGCCTGCGCCGCGATACGTCCCTCGCCCGGAATTTGACGTGGCGGCGCCCAACTCGGTACACCAAGCGGACCTCCTTTTTCTGCCACATGATAAGCCGCCTCGCAGCCGCAAAGTTTACAAATATGCGTTGACTGTTGTCGATATCGCCAGCCGTTACAAAGAAGCAGAGCCACTTACCTCGAAGGACTCTGAAGAGGTTGCGAAAGCGTTCCAGTCAATTTACAAACGCGGCCCTCTGACTTGGCCTCAGATGCTGCAGGTTGACCCTGGACGCGAGTTTATGGGCGGGGTTACGAAAGAAATGGAAAAACACAAAACTTACATTCGTCGCGGCCGCACTGAAATTCACAGAGATCAGGCTATTGTCGAGCGTTTCAATCGTACGCTTGCTGAGCGTTTGTTTGGCCATCAATACGCCATGGAGATGCTTATGGAAGAAGGCAAGCGGTCAACTGAGTGGGTGAAAAGACTGCCCGATGTTGTCGGCGCTCTGAACAACGAGGTGACAAGTCTCATTGGTAAAAAGCCCGCTGTTGCTATCAAAGAAAAATCGGTCCCCCTGTTGCCGACAAAATATAACAGACCTGTTGGTCTTGCCGAAAAGAAACTTCCACCTCTCATCAATGTGAGATATTTGTATCAGGCTGGCGAACTTGAGGGCGGAACCAAAAGAGCAACTGACCCGATCTGGTCTTTGAAAGTCTACCAGGTCGTTGAAAATAAAACTAAACCTGATTCACCGGTTGTCTATTATTTGTCTGACGGGCCGAAGCGCGGCTTTGTTCGCGAAGAGCTGTTGGTTGTGCCGCCTAATACACAGCTGCCCCCAGCCTGAAATGCCCGTATGCCAGGGTTTGTATGCCGTCATCTGCTATCCACCGCTTTGTATCAAATGGCGATAGCGATATCTTGTTCATGCACATTCCGTACATTTCGTGGCCCTCGCTCCTCAAGATTTTCATTTTGTGCATGAACTGCCTCCTTTCAAAGAGCGCTTCTTTGTAGTGATCGTGCGTTATCTCTTTCTCGATCACATTCTTTTTCACGCCCTTCGCCTTCTTTTCGTTTTTTTTGCCCTCTTTCAGGACTGAGTACATCTTCGGCCTTATCGCAACGACTTCCTCTATCACCAAACCTCCGCACTCATCTTTCATCTTGCCTAAAACCTTTTTGTTTCTGTTGTCGTAGAGCGGATTGTCCCTGGGGTAGTTGCTTGTGTCATACAGCCATGAGTTTTCCTTCATGTCTTCGTAAACATCTTCTGTCTGGATGTCTAAGATCAGGCTGTCTGTGTCTGTGTAGACCAGCTGACATTTGTGGGCGTATCTGGCTTTCAAGTAGTTGTAGTAAAAGTCGTACATCAAGATCTTGCTGTTCTCGAGGATCGTCATGCCTGTGTACACGGGCTTGTTCAGCACCAGCTTTGTTTTTCGCATATGTATGCCTGCCATGTCGTTTCCAAAGATCGTGAATCTGTCAAAAGATGGACTTGACAGCAGCTTTCGGATCTTATCATTTTCCCAGTCTCTCACTATCTTCACATCTACACGGTTTCTCAGGTTCTCCATCGTCTTGCCAAACACCGAGTTGTTCATCAGTTTGTAGAAGTCTGTTTCAAAGTCACTCTTTGCCTGTTTTCGAAACTCCGTGTTCATCCTGATGTATGGTTCCATCCACGGCTCTTGGTCAAACTCTATCACCCGGTGCACTTTCTTCAGCCTCATGCCCTGCCTGAGATAAAACTGCAGGTTTCTGTAATGGATCACGTACTTTTCTTTGTCTTCCAGCGTCAGCACCAACTTCTCTGTGTTCGGCATGGTTAAACCCAAGTCGGCCATAAGCTGCCGCTGGTATTCCGACATCTGCCCGGGGTTGATCACTTTCTTTTCCGGTGCCAGCGGGTAGTCATTGTGGGCGTCGTGCAAGTGTGCGGGGTATTCGAGGTCCACCTCCAGTATCCAGCCCTTCTTCGAATTCGGCTTCATCTTTATTATCTGCTCTTCTGTCGGCATGACCCGCTTCCAATGAAAGCCGCTCTTCGGCAAAGGCAAGCTCATTGCCCATCCGTAGAGGTTGTTGGCATCGAGATATGTGATGTAGTTTGTTGGTTGGGCCGGGTCGTATTCTTCGACTCGCGGGTTGTTTGCCTTCGCGTACCTCTTGCTTGCCATTGATATGCCGCCTCTCATTCCCCTCTCGATCATCAGATGCATGTCCAAGTCCGTCAGCAGCTCCAGCTCTGCTCCTGTCTTTTTCAGCAAAGCGTCCCAACTCAAGCCCGGCGTGGTGTAGTAATGCGCCGGATCCAGCCCGTATTTCTCCTGGCAAACCTTTCTAAAGTTTTCAAACACGTCTGCTAAAAGCAGCGTGTCTGTGGCCACGTACCAGTTGTGGTAGTCGCCGAGATTTCTGCATCCTAATGCCTCCCAGACTTGCTTTGCGTGCCCATACTCTTCATCTGTTATTCCCTTGCCACTCAGGCTTGAGTAGAACTTTTCTTTCTCTGGGATTTCTGTTTCCCCAAACCTTTCAAACGAGTCCATGTACTCGTATGGGTAGATGCCTTTCTTCAGCAGCAACTGCCTCTTGTTTTCTTCTGGCATCAGTTTTTTCATGATGGGGAAGTCATCGACCCCCTTCACCAGCTTGTCAAGGCTGCTCAGCAGGAAATTCACGCTGTCGATGAATCTCAGGTTTCCGAGTGAAAATGAGATGTATTTTTCGGTGTTTGTCGGGATGCATTTGATTTCTCCCCGAACCCTCGCCATCGCCTGCATCAGCAGGTGGCCATCATAGCCTTTCAAGTTGTGAAAGATTACTGGTATTGGCATTGTTTTCGGGTTTAGTTTGAGCTTAAAATTGCATTCGTTATGGGCGGCGCCTCGATAGTTTCCTGTCATGTGATCGTGGTCTCTCACTGAATCTTTAAAGTTGGGTACAAGCAGCGGATCTGCACAGAATAGGCATGTTTCCTGGGTGTTTGCGATCCATTGATCGATTACGTCTTTTGGTTGCCTCCTTTCGTGCGGAACGTATCTATTATTTACCGCCTGGTGGTAGCATCTTCTGTGGCTTTGCCCGCTATATTTTCCTGAATCAGGATCATACACCCCCCATCGAATCGAGATAGAGGTCTTTATGCAAACTTTTGTTGCAAATATGGCATTCTCCAGCGTTCCTGTGTTTTTTCCAGTCTTCATTTGTCATTACAAGCGGCCTTTTGTTTTCCATGTCTTTTCGCATTCCCATTTCATGATTCTGAAGCCATCTCAGAAATACAAAGACCGCATCTTCGCCCCTGTATGTGTATGGGCCATAAGTCTGCCCATCGCTCCTCACAACCACATAAGAAAACCCGCAGGGCTCGTGCTTCTCTGTTTTCATTGTAAAGCTGTGTTTGCTGCCTGGCTCGCATGTGGATATCTTTCTCACCAGACATTCAAAGTCTGCATAAACCACATAGGGCGCTTTCATCTGCTTATGGTGGTTTGTAAAAGTCATCTTGTTTTCGCCTTGTTTTGGCATGTTTGTTCTTGTCGGGCTTTTCAGCAGTCCTTTGCATTCAGGTTTGTGCCTTTCGAGCAACTCCCTCTTTGAATAGCCGTGAAGGTAGCGTTCGCAGAAATGCTTGCTGTTAGAATTCTTGCTTTGGTCAAACAATAGAGCTGTTAGCCTTTTCACAAGGCTGTAGTGCGTGTTTTCGCCCTTCTTTGTCAACATTAAGTTGATTCTTGGGACTTCGCCCCCTTTTTCACTGAGCCTGTACACGACTACTTGCCCTTTTTCCCATCCGAACACATTAATGGCGAGATTATGATTCTGCCTCTCCAGCCTGTCAATCTGTGAAACCGGAGTTGGAAAATCAATTCCGGTGAAATTGAGGCCGTCTTCTGTTGGGTAGCTCGATGTCCTTCTCATATCGCCCCTTGGCCGAAATAGTGCTGCACGTATTGCCCATCTCAGGCATTCGTTATCTCTGTTTTGTATGTTAAGAACCGCTTTCTTGTTTTTAAGCTTTGCGGGCAGCGGCATGTAACTTCCGCCGCGCATTGGTTGATATTGCGCCACGTTAATGAAAGCCTCCAAAATTTTATCCATTATCCATCTCGATCCTCTTTCAGACCAGGCCTCTATCTCACCCTTAACCTCGTCAATGAACTGATTCAACGATGGAGTTAATATATCCATGTTGTGCTCATTCAAGATAACTGGCCCCATCCGACTGAAATAATGATCCATTTGTTGGCGTTCTTCATCACGGATCATGTAAAATCTCACAAGAAGGCCAAATTGTATTTTAACGCTCTTCATCTTCTCTACTTCATTCGTGCAGACGCTGATGAATGAGTTTTTCGTTTTTTGGAAAAATTTGAACAGATCTTTGTTGTTCCTTGTGGGTTGCATTTTCCATACGCGGAGCCATTCATTGAAATTGTTTCTTACAATTTCAAAACCACCCCTTATGCTGGGGCTAATTGGAGTTGGGAGCCTTTGTTTCTCATCGATCGGACCATAAAACATTTCAAGAACATCTCTCGAAAAATTTGCAGCAGCCATTGCTTTCTATATAGACGGCACATTTCTTCAATAGAAAATAATTCTATGTCACAAAACAAGAACCTGTGTTTTAACCTTACACACATATATGATGAGGGGTTCTGTGTCACAAATTTTTTGTGACATCCTAGGCTCGTGACACGAGCCTGGGCGAGTGTCACAAGCCTAGGATGTCACAAAAAATTTGTGACACAGAAACCTCATCATACATGTGTGTATGCACTTGAAGTGCCATCATAGAGGAACATTTTGCTGCAAACTGACCCTCCATAAGTGCCCGTGGAGCCGAGTTATGACAAATTTGCCAAGGAGACCTAAATCGGCCATTTTCTGAGACTTTGCCAATGGGGGACCAAGGGAAAATGCTCAGAAAAGTAGGCAGACTATACGGGATTCGAAAACACACTGGCGCAAATTGCATCATCCTTTAAATAGTATGCACTTGAAGTGCAATCATAGAGGAACATTTTGCTGCAAACTGTGCCTCCATAAGTGCCCGTGGAGCCGAGTTATGACAAATTTGCCAAGGAAACCTAAATCGGCCATTTTCTGAGATTTTGCCAAGGGGGGAACCAAGGGAAAATGCTCAAAAAAGTAGGCCGATTATACGGGCTTCAAAAACACCCTGGCGCAAATCGCATCATCGCCTAATTAGTATGCACTTGAAGTGCAATCATAGATGAACATTTTGCTGCAAACTGCGCCTCCATAAGTGCCCGTGGAGCCGAGTTATGATAAATTTGCCAAGGAGACCTAAATTGGCAATTTTTTGAGATTTTGCCAAGAGGGGACCAAGGGAAAATGCTCAAAAAAGTAGGCCGACTTTACGGGCTTCAGAAACACCCTGGCGCAAATTGCATCATCGCTTAATTTGTATGCACTTGAAGTGCAATCATAGAGGAACATTTTGCTGCAAACTGCGCCTCCATAAGTGCCCGTGGAGCCGAGTTATGACAAATTTTACGAAGGAGCCCTAAATTGGCCAGTTTCTGAGATTTTGCCAAGGGGGAACCAAGGGAAAATGCTCCAAAAAGTATGCCGACTATACGGGCTTCAAAAACACCCTGGAACAAATCGCATCATCGCCTAATTAGTATGTACTTAAAGTGCAATCATAGAGGAACATTTTGCTGCAAACTGCGCCTCCATAAGTGTCCGTGGAGCCGAGTTATGAGAAATTTGCCAAGGAGACCTAAATCGGCCATTTTCTAAATTTTTGCCAAGGGGGGACCAAGGGAAAATGCTCAAAAAAGTAGGCCGACTATACGGGCTTCAAAAAAGCCCTGGCACAAATCGCATCATCGCCTAATTAGTATGCACTTAAAGTGCAATCATAGATGAACATTTTGCTGCAAACTGCGTCTCCATAAGTGCCCGTTGAGCCGAGTTATGATAAATTTGCCAAGGAGACCTAAATTGGCCATTTTCGGAGATTTTGCCAAGGGGGGACCAAGGGAAAATGCTCAAAAAAGTAGGCCGACTATACGGGCTTCAAAAACACCCTGGCGCAAATCGCATCATCGCCTAATTAGAATGCACTTGAAGTGCAATCATAGAGGAACATTTTGCTACACACTGCGCCTCCATAAATGCCCCTGGAGCCGAGTTATGACAAATTTGCGAAGGAGCCCTGAATTGGCCAGTTTCTGAGATTTTGCCAAGGGGGGACCAAAGGAAAAAGGCTCAAAAAAGTATGCCGACTATACGGGCTTCAAAAAACACCCTGGCACAAATCGGGTCATCGCGTAATTAGTTTGCACTTAAAGTGCAATCATAGAGGAACATTTTGCTGCAAACTGCGCCTCCATAAGTGCTCGTGGAGCCAAGTTATGACAAATTTGCCAAGGAGACCTAAATCGGCCATTTTCTAAATTTTTGCCAAGGGGGGACCAACGGAAAATCCTCAAAAAATGTAGACCGACCATACGGGCTTCAAAAATACCCTGGCGCAAATCGCATCATCGCCTAATTAGCATACACTTCAAGTGCAATCATAGAGGAACATTTTGCTGCAAACTGCGCCTCCATACGTGCCCGTGGAGCCGAGTTATGACAAATTTGCCAAGGAGACCTAAATCGGCCATTTTCTGAGATTTTGCCAAGTGGGGACCAAGGGAAAATGCTCAAAAAAGTAGGCCGACTATACGGGCTTCAAAAACACCCTGGCGCAAATCGCATCATCGCTTAATAAATTTGCACTTGAAGTGCAACCATAGAGGAACATTTTGCTGCAAACTGCGCCTCCATAAGTGCCCGTGAAGCCGAGTTATGACAAATTTGCGAAGGAGCCCTAAATTGGCCATTTTCTGAGATTTTATCAAGCGGGGACCAAGGGAAAATGCTCAAAAAAGTATGCCGACTATACGGGCTTCAAAAACACCCTGGCACAAATCGCATCATCGCTTAGTTAGTATGCACTTGAAGTGCAATCATTGAGGAACATTTTGCTGCAAATTGAGCTTCCATAAGTGCCCGTGGAGCCGAGTTATGACAAATTTGCCAAGGACACCTAAATCGGCCATTTTCTAAAATTTTGCCAAGGGGGGACCAAGGGAAAATGCTCAAAAAAGTAGGCCGACTATACGGGCTTCAAAAACACCCTGGCGCAAATCGCATTATCGCCTAATTAGTATGCACTTGAAGTGCAATCATAGTGGAACATTTTGCCGCAAACTGCGCCTCCATAAGTGCCCGTGGAGCCGAGTATGCAAAATTTGCCAAGGAGACCTAAATCGGCCAATTTCTGAGATTTTGCCAAGGGGGGACCAAGGGAAAATGCTCAAAAAAATAGGCCGACTATACGGGCTTCAAAAACACCCTGGCACAAATCGCTTTATCGATTAATTAGTATGCACTGGAAGTGCAATCATAGAGGAACATGTTGCTGCAAATTGCGCTTCCATAAGTGCCCGTGGAGCCGAGTTATGACAAATTTGCCAAAGACACCTAAATCGGCCATTTACTAAAATTTTGCCAAGGGCGGACCAACGGAAAATGCTCAAAAAAGTAGGCCGACTATACGGGCTTCAAAAACACCCTGGCGCAAATCGCATCATCGCCTAATTAGTATGCACTTGAAGTGCAATCATAGAGGAACATTTTGCCGCAAACTGCGCCTCCATAAGTGCCCGTGGAGCCGAGTTATGACAAATTTGCCAAGGAGACCTAAATCGGCCATTTTCTGAGATTTTGCCAAGGGGGGACCAACGGAAAATGCTCAAAAAAGTAGGCCGACTATACGGGCTTCAAAAACACCCTGGCGCAAATCGCATCATCGCCTAATTAGTATGCACTTGAAGTGCAATCATAGAGGAACATTTTGCCGCAAACTGCGCCTCCATAAGTGCCCGTGGAGCCGAGTTATGACAAATTTGCCAAGGAGACCTAAATCGGCCATTTTCTGAGATTTTGCCAAGGGGGGACCAAGGAAAAATGCTCAAAAACGTATGCCGACTATACGAGCTTCAAAAACACCCTGGCGCAAATCGCATCATCTCCTAATTAGTATGCACTTGAAGTGCAATTATAGAGGAACATTTTGCTGCACACTGCGCCTCCATAAGCACCCGTGGAGCCGAGTTATGACAAATTTGCGAAGGAGCCCTAAATTTGCCAGTTTGTGAGATTTTGCCAAGGGGGGACCAAGGGAAAATGCTCAAAAAAGTATGCCAACTATACGGGCTTCAAAAACACTTTGCCACAAATCGCATCATCGCTTAATTAGTATGCACTTGAAGTGCAATCATTGAGGAACGTTTTGCTGCAAACTGCGCCTCCATAAGTGCCCGTGGAGCCGAGTGATGACAAATTTGCCAAGGAGACCTAAATCGGCCATTTTCTGAGATTTTGCCAAGGGGGGACCAAGGGAAAGTGCTCAAAAAAGTAGGCCGACTATACGGGCTTCAAAAACACCCTGGTGCAAATCGCATCATCATTGAATTAGTATGCACTTGAAGTGCAATCATAGAGAAACATTTTGCTGCAAACTGCGCCTCCATAAGTGCCCGTGGAGCCGAGTGATGACAAATTTGCCATGGAGACCTAAATCGGTTTTTTTCTGAGATTTTGCCAAGGGGGGACCAAGGAAAAATGCTCAAAAAAGTAGGCCGACTATACGGGCTTCAAAAACACCCTGCCACAAATCGCATCATCGCTTAATTAGTATGCACTTAAAGTGCAATCATAGAGGAACATTTTCCTGCAAATTGCGCTTCCATAAGTGCTCGTGGAGCGGAGTTATGACAAATTTGCCAAGGACACCTAAATCGGCCATTTTCTGAGATTTTGCCAAGGGGGACCAAGGGAAAATGCTCAAAAAAGTATGCCGACTATACGGGTTTCAAAAACGCTTTGGCGCAATTCGCATCATCGCCTAATTAGTATGCCCTTGAAGTGTAATCATATAGGAACATTTTGCTGCAAACTGCGCCTCCATAACTGCCCGTGGAGCCGAGTTATGACAAATTTGCCAAGGAGACCTAAATCGGCTATTTTCTGAGATTTTGCGAAGGGGAGACCAAGGGAAAATGCTCTGAAAAGTAGGCCGACTATACCGGCTTCAAAAACACCCTGGCGCAAATCGCATCATCTGTTAATTAGTATGCACTTAAAGTGCAATCACAGAGGAACATTTTGCTGCAAACTGCGCCTCGATAACTGCCCGTGGAGACGAGTTATGACAAATTTGCCAACGAGACCTAAATCGGCCATTTTCTGAGATTTTGCCAAGGGGGGACCAAGGGAAAATGCTCAAAAAAGTAGACCGACTATACGGGCTTCAAAAACACCCTGGCGCAAATCGCATCATCGCCTAATTAGTATGCACTTGAAGTGCAATTATAGAGCAACATTTTCCTGCAAACTGCGCCTCCATAAGTGCCCGTGGAGCCGAGTTATGACAAATTTGCCAACGAGACCTAAATCGGCCATTTTCTGAGATTTTGCCAAGGCGGGACCAAGGGAAAATGCTCAAAAAAGTAGGCCGACTATACGGGCTTCAAAAACACCCTGGCGGAAATCGCATCATCGCCTAATTAGTATGCACTTGAAGTGCAATTATAGAGGAACATTTTCCTGCAAACTGCGCCTCCATAAGTGACCTTGGAGCCGAGTTATGACAAATTTGCCAAGGAGACCTAAATCGGCCATTTTCTGACATTTTGCCAAGGGGGGACCAAGGGAAAATGCTCAAAAAAGTAGGCCGACTATACGGGCTTCAAAAAGACCCTGGCGCAAATCGCATCATCGCCTAATTAGTATGCACATGAAGTGCAATTATAGAGTAACATTTTGCTGCAAACTGCGCCTTCATAACTGCCCGTGGAGCCGAGTTATGACAAATCTGCCAAGGAGACCTAAATCGGCTATTTTCTGAGATTTTGCGAAGGGGGAACCAAGGGAAAATGCTCTAAAAAGTAGGCCGACTATACGGGCTTCAAAAACACCCTGGCGCAAATCGCATCATCCGTGAATTAGTATGCACTTAAAGTGGAATCACAGAGGAACATTTTGCTGCAAACTGCGCCTCCATAAGTGCCCGTGGAGCCGAGTTATGACAAATTTGCCAAGGAGACCTAAATCGGCCATTTTCTGAGATTTTGCCATGGGGGGACGAAGGGAAAATGCTCAAAAAAGTAGGCCGACTATCCGGGCTTAAAAAACACCCTGGCGCAAATCGCTTCATCGCCTTTAATAGCATGCACTTGAAGCGCAATCATAGAGGAACATTTTGCTGGAAACTGCGCCTCCATAAGTGCCCGTGGAGCGGAGTTATGACAAATTTGCAGAGGAGACCTAAATCGGCCATTTTCTGAGATTTTGCCAAGGGGGGACCAAGAGAAAATGCTCAAAAAAGTAGACCGACTATACGGGCTTCAAAAACACCCTGGCGCAAATCGCATCATCGCCTTATTAGTATGCACTTGAAGTGCAATTATAGAGGAACATTTTGCTGCAAACTGCGCCTCCATAAGTGACCGTAGAACCGAGTTATGACAAATTTGCCAAGGAGACCTAAATCGGCCATTTTCTGAGATTTTGCCAAGGGGGGACCAAGGGAAAATTCTCAAAAAAGTAGGCCGACTATACGGGCTTCAAAAACACCCTGGCGCAAATCGCATCATCGCCTAATTAGTATGCACTTGAAGTGCAATCAGAGAGAAACATTTTGTTGCTAACTGCGCCTCCATAAGTGCCCGTGGAGCCGAGTTATGACAAATTTGCCAAAGACACCTAAATCGGCCATTTACTAAAATTTTGCCAAGGGGGGACCAACGGAAAATGCTCAAAAAAGTAGGCCGACTATACGGGCTTCAAAAACACCCTGGTGCAAATCGCATCATCGCCTAATTAGTATGCGCTTGAACTGCAATCATAGAGGAACATTTTGCCGCAAACTTCGCCTCCATAAGTGCCCGTGGAGCCGAGTTATGACAAATTTGCCAAGGAGACCTAAATCGGCCATTTTCTGAGATTTTGCCAAGGGGGGACCAAGGAAAAATGCTCAAAAAAGTACGCCGACTATACGAGCTTCAAAAACACCCTGGCGCAAATCGCATCATCTCCTAATTAGTATGCACTTGAAGTGCAATCATAGAGGAACATTTTGCTGCACACTGCGCCTCCATAAGCACCCGTGGAGCCGAGTTATGACAAATTTGCGAAGGAGCCCTAAATTTGCCAGTTTGTGAGATTTTGCCAAGGGGGGACCAAGGGAAAATGCTCAAAAAAGTATGCCAACTATACGGGCTTCAAAAACACCCTGCCACAAATCGCATCATCGCTTAATTAGTATGCACTTGAAGTGCAATCATTGAGGAACGTTTTGCTGGAAACTGCGCCTCCATAAGTGCCCGTGGAGCCGAGTTATGACAAATTTGCCAAGGAGACCTAAATCGGCCATTTTCTGAGATTTTGCCAAGGGGGGACCAAGGGAAAATGCTCAAAAAAGTAGGCCGACTATACGGGCTTCAAAAACACCCTGGTGCAAATCGCATCATCATTGAATTAGTATGCACTTGAAGTGCAATCATAGAGAAACATTTTGCTGCAAACTGCGCCTCCATAAGTGCCCGTGGAGCCGAGTGATGACAAATTTGCCATGGAGACCTAAATCGGTTATTTTCTGAGATTTTGCCAAGGGGGGACCAAGGGAAAATGCTCAAAAAAGTAGGCCGACTATACGGGCTTCAAAAACACCCTGGCACAAATCGCATCATCGCTTAATTAGTATGCAATTGAAGTGCAATCATAGAGGAACATTTTCCTGCAAATTGCGCTTCCATAAGTGCCCGTGGAGCGGAGTTATGACAAATTTGCCAAGGACACCTAAATCGGCCATTTTCTGAGATTTTGCCAAGGGGGGACCAAGGGAAAATGCTCAAAAAAGTAGGCCGACTATACGGGCTATAAAAACACCCTGGTGCAAATCGCATCATCATTGAATTAGTATGCACTTGAAGTGCAATCATAGAGAAACATTTTGCTGCAAACTGCGCCTCCATAAGTGCCCGTGGAGCCGAGTGATGACAAATTTGCCATGGAGACCTAAATCGGTTATTTTCTGAGATTTTGCCAAGGGGGGACGAAGGGAAAATGCTCAAAAAAGTAGGCCGACTATACGGGCTTCAAAAACACCCTGGCACAAATCGCATCATCGCTTAATTAGTATGCACTTGAAGTGCAATCATAGAGGAACATTTTCCTGCAAATTGCGCTTCCATAAGTGCCCGTGGAGCGGAGTTATGACAAATTTGCCAAGGACACCTAAATCGGCCATTTTCTGAGATTTTGCCAAGGGGGACCAAGGGAAAATGCTCAAAAAAGTATGCCGACTATACGGGTTTCAAAAACGCTTTGGCGCAATTCGCATCATCGCCTAATTAGTATGCCCTTGAAGTGTAATCATATAGGAACATTTTGCTGCAAACTGCGCCTCCATAACTGCCCGTGGAGCCGAGGTATGACAAATTTGCCAAGGAGACCTAAATCGGCTATTTTCTGAGATTTTGCGAAGGGGAGACCAAGGGAAAATGCTCCGAAAAGTAGGCCGAATATACCGGCTTCAAAAACACCCTGGCGCAAATTACATCATCCGTTAATTAGTTTGCACTTAAAGTGCAATCACAGAGGAACATTTTGCTGCAAACTGCGCCTCCATAACTGCCCGTGGAGCCGAGTTATGACAAATTTGCCAACGAGACCTAAATCGGCCATTTTCTGAGATTTTGCCAAGGGGGGACCAAGGGAAAATGCTCAAAAAAGTAGACCGACTATACGGGCTTCAAAAACACCCTGGCGCAAATCGCATCATCGCCTAATTAGTATGCACTTAAAGTGCAATCATATAGGAACATTTTGCTGCAAACTGCGCCTCCATAAGTGCCCGTGGAGCCGAGTTATGACAAATTTGCCAACGAGACCTAAATCGGCCATTTTCTGAGATTTTGCCAAGGCGGGACCAAGGGAAAATGCTCAAAAAAGTAGGCCGACTATACGGGCTTCAAAAACACCCTGGCGCAAATCGCATCATCGCCTAATTAGTATGCACTTGAAGTGCAATTATAGAGGAACATTTTCCTGCAAACTGCGCCTCCATAAGTGACCTTGGAGCCGAGTTATGACAAATTTGCCAAGGAGACCTAAATCGGCCATTTTCTAACATTTTGCCAAGGGGGGACCAAGGGAAAATGCTCAAAAAAGTAGGCCGACTATACGGGCTTCAAAAAGACCCTGGCCCAAATCGTATCATCGCCTAATTAGTATGCACATGAAGTGCAATTATAGAGTAACATTTTGCTGCAAACTGCGCCTTCATAACTGCCCGTGGAGCCGAGTTATGACAAATCTGCCAAGGAGACCTAAATCGGCTATTTTCTGAGATTTTGCGAAGGGGGAACCAAGGGAAAATGCTCTAAAAAGTAGGCCGACTATACGGGCTTCAAAAACACCCTGGCGCAAATCGCATCATCCGTAAATTAGTATGCACTTAAAGTGGAATCACAGAGGAACATTTTGCTGCAAACTGCGCCTCCATAACTGCCCGTGGAGCCGAGTGATGACAAATTTGCCAAGGAGACCTAAATCGGCCATTTTCTGAGATTTTGCCAAGGGGGGACCAAGGGAAAATGCTCAAAAAAGTAGGCCGACTATACGGGCTTCAAAAACACCCTGGTGCAAATCGCATCATCATTGAATTAGTATGCACTTAAAGTGCAATCATAGAGAAACATTTTGCTGCAAACTGCGCCTCCATAAGTGCCCGTGGAGCCGAGTGATGACAAATTTGCCATGGAGACCTAAATCGGTTATTTTCTGAGATTTTGCCAAGGGGGGACCAAGGGAAAATGCTCAAAAAAGTAGGCCGACTATACGGGCTTCAAAAACACCCTGGCACAAATCGCATCATCGCTTAATTAGTATGCACTTGAAGTGCAATCATAGAGGAACATTTTCCTGCAAATTGCGCTTCCATAAGTGCCCGTGGAGCGGAGTTATGACAAATTTGCCAAGGACACCTAAATCGGCCATTTTCTGAGATTTTGCCAAGGGGGACCAAGGGAAAATGCTCAAAAAAGTATGCCGACTATACGGGTTTCAAAAACGCTTTGGCGCAATTCGCATCATCGCCTAATTAGTATGCCCTTGAAGTGTAATCATATAGGAACATTTTGCTGCAAACTGCGCCTCCATAACTGCCCGTGGAGCCGAGTTATGACAAATTTGCCAAGGAGACCTAAATCGGCTATTTTCTGAGATTTTGCGAAGGGGAGACCAAGGGAAAATGCTCTGAAAAGTAGGCCGACTATACCGGCTTCAAAAACACCCTGGCGCAAATTGCATCATCCGTTAATTAGTTTGCACTTAAAGTGCAATCACAGAGGAACATTTTGCTGCAAACTGCGCCTCCATAACTGCCCGTGGAGCCGAGTTATGACAAATTTGCCAACGAGACCTAAATCGGCCATTTTCTGAGATTTTGCCAAGGGGGGACCAAGGGAAAATGCTCAAAAAAGTAGACCGACTATACGGGCTTCAAAAACACCCTGGCGCAAATCGCATCATCGCCTAATTAGTATGCACTTAAAGTGCAATCATATAGGAACATTTTGCTGCAAACTGCGCCTCCATAAGTGCCCGTGGAGCCGAGTTATGACAAATTTGCCAACGAGACCTAAATCGGCCATTTTCTGAGATTTTGCCAAGGCGGGAGCAAGGGAAAATGCTCAAAAAAGTAGGCCGACTATACGGGCTTCAAAAACACCCTGGCGGAAATCGCATCATCGCCTAATTAGTATGCACTTGAAGTGCAATTATAGAGGAACATTTTCCTGCAAACTGCGCCTCCATAAGTGACCTTGGAGCCGAGTTATGACAAATTTGCCAAGGAGACCTAAATCGGCCATTTTCTGACATTTTGCCAAGGGGGGACCAAGGGAAAATGCTCAAAAAAGTAGGCCGACTATACGGGCTTCAAAAAGACCCTGGCGCAAATCGTATCATCGCCTAATTAGTATGCACATGAAGTGCAATTATAGAGTAACATTTTGCTGCAAACTGCGCCTTCATAACTGCCCGTGGAGCCGAGTTATGACAAATCTGCCAAGGAGACCTAAATCGGCTATTTTCTGAGATTTTGCGAAGGGGGAACCAAGGGAAAATGCTCTAAAAAGTAGGCCGACTATACGGGCTTCAAAAACACCCCGGCGCAAATCGCATCATCCGTAAATTAGTATGCACTTAAAGTGGAATCACAGAGGAACATTTTGCTGCAAACTGCGCCTCCATAAGTGCCCGTGGAGCCGAGTTATGACAAATTTGCCAAGGAGACCTAAATCGGCCATTTTCTGAGATTTTGCCAAGGGGGGACCAAGGGAAAATGCTCAAAAAAGTAGGCCGACTATACGGGCTTCAAAAACACCCTGGTGCAAATCGCATCATCATTGAATTAGTATGCACTTAAAGTGCAATCATAGAGAAACATTTTGCTGCAAACTGCGCCTCCATAAGTGCCCGTGGAGCCGAGTGATGACAAATTTGCCATGGAGACCTAAATCGGTTATTTTCTGAGATTTTGCCAAGGGGGGACCAAGGGAAAATGCTCAAAAAAGTAGGCCGACTATACGGGCTTCAAAAACACCCTGGCACAAATCGCATCATCGCTTAATTAGTATGCACTTGAAGTGCAATCATAGAGGAACATTTTCCTGCAAATTGCGCTTCCATAAGTGCCCGTGGAGCGGAGTTATGACAAATTTGCCAAGGACACCTAAATCGGCCATTTTCTGAGATTTTGCCAAGGGGGACCAAGGGAAAATGCTCAAAAAAGTATGCCGACTATACGGGTTTCAAAAACGCTTTGGCGCAATTCGCATCATCGCCTAATTAGTATGCCCTTGAAGTGTAATCATATAGGAACATTTTGCTGCAAACTGCGCCTCCATAACTGCCCGTGGAGCCGAGTTATGACAAATTTGCCAAGGAGACCTAAATCGGCTATTTTCTGAGATTTTGCGAAGGGGAGACCAAGGGAAAATGCTCTGAAAAGAAGGCCGACTATACCGGCTTCAAAAACACCCTGGCGCAAATTGCATCATCCGTTAATTAGTTTGCACTTAAAGTGCAATCACAGAGGAACATTTTGCTGCAAACTGCGCCTCCATAACTGCCCGTGGAGCCGAGTTATGACAAATTTGCCAACGAGACCTAAATCGGCCATTTTCTGAGATTTTGCCAAGGGGGGACCAAGGGAAAATGCTCAAAAAAGTAGACCGACTATACGGGCTTCAAAAACACCCTGGCGCAAATCGCATCATCGCCTAATTAGTATGCACTTAAAGTGCAATCATATAGAAACATTTTGCTGCAAACTGCGCCTCCATAAGTGCCCGTGGAGCCGAGTTATGACAAATTTGCCAACGAGACCTAAATCGGCCATTTTCTGAGATTTTGCCAAGGCGGGAGCAAGGGAAAATGCTCAAAAAAGTAGGCCGACTATACGGGCTTCAAAAACACCCTGGCGGAAATCGCATCATCGCCTAATTAGTATGCACTTGAAGTGCAATTATAGAGGAACATTTTCCTGCAAACTGCGCCTCCATAAGTGACCTTGGAGCCGAGTTATGACAAATTTGCCAAGGAGACCTAAATCGGCCATTTTCTGACATTTTGCCAAGGGGGGACCAAGGGAAAATGCTCAAAAAAGTAGGCCGACTATACGGGCTTCAAAAAGACCCTGGAGCAAATCGTATCATCGCCTAATTAGTATGCACATGAAGTGCAATTATAGAGTAACATTTTGCTGCAAACTGCGCCTTCATAACTGCCCGTGGAGCCGAGTTATGACAAATCTGCCAAGGAGACCTAAATCGGCTATTTTCTGAGATTTTGCGAAGGGGGAACCAAGGGAAAATGCTCTAAAAAGTAGGCCGACTATACGGGCTTCAAAAACACCCCGGCGCAAATCGCATCATCTGTAAATTAGTATGCACTTAAAGTGGAATCACAGAGGAACATTTTGCTGCAAACTGCGCCTCCATAAGTGCCCGTGGAGCCGAGTTATGACAAATTTGCCAAGGAGACCTAAATCGGCCATTTTCTGAGATTTTGCCAAGGGGGGACGAAGGGAAAATGCTCAAAAAAGTAGGCCGACTATACGGGCTTCAAAAACACCCTGGCGCAAATCGCTTCATCGCTAAAATAGTATGCACCTGAAGTGCAATCATAGAGGAACATTTTGCTGCAAACTGCGCCTCCATAAGTGCCCGTGGAGCGGAGTTATGACAAATTTGCAGAGGAGACCTAAATCGGCCATTTTCTGAGATTTTGCCAAGGGGGGACCAAGAGAAAATGCTCAAAAAAGTAGACCGACTATACGGGCTTCAAAAACACCCTGGCGCAAATCGCATCATCGCCTTATTAGTATGCACTTGAAGTGCAATTATAGAGGAACATTTTGCTGCAAACTGCGCCTCCATAAGTGACCGTAGAACCGAGTTATGACAAATTTGCCAAGGAGACCTAAATCGGCCATTTTCTGAGATTTTGCCAAGGGGGGACCAAGGGAAAATTCTCAAAAAAGTAGGCCGACTATACGGGCTTCAAAAACACCCTGGCGCAAATCGCATCATCGCCTAATTAGTATGCACTTGAAGTGCAATCAGAGAGGAACATTTTGTTGCTAACTGCGCCTCCATAAGTGCCCGTGGAGCCGAATTATGACAATTTTACCAAGGAGACCTAAATCGGCCATTTTCTGAGATTTTGCCAAGGGGGGACCAAGGGAAAATGCTCAAAAAAGTAGGCCGACTATACGGGCTTCAAAAACACCCTGGCGCAAATCGCATCATCGCTTAAATAGTATCCACTTGAAGTGCAATCATAGAGGAACATTTTGCTGCAAACTGCGCCTCCATAAGTGCCCGTGGAGCGGAGTTATGACAAATTTGCAGAGGAGACCTAAATCGGCCATTTTCTGAGATTTTGCCAAGGGGGGACCAAGAGAAAATGCTCACAAAAGTAGACCGACTATACGGGCTTCAAAAAGACCCTGGCGCAAATTGCATCATCGCCTAATTAGTGTGCTCTTGAAGTGCAATCATAGAGGAACATTTTGCTGCAAACTGCGCCTCCATAAGTGCCCGTGGAGCCGAGTTATGACAATTTTGCCAAGGAGACCTAAATCGACCATTTTCTGAGATTTTGCCAAGGGGGGACCAAGGGAAAATGCTCAAAAAAGTAGGCCGACTATACGGGCTTCAAAAACACCCTGGCGCAAATCGCGCCATCGCCTAATTAGTATGCACTTGAAGTGCAATCATAGAGGAACATTTTGCTGCAAACTGCGCCTCCATAAGTGCCGGTGGAGCCGAGTTATGACAAATTTGCCAAGGAGACCTAAATCGGCCATTTTCTGTGATATTGCCAAAGGGCGGACCAGCAAAAAGCTCAAAAAAGTAGACCGACTATACGGGCTTAAAAAACACCCTGGCGCTAATCGCATCATCGCCTAATTAGTATGCACATGAAGTGCAATTATAGAGTAATATTTTGCTGCAAACTGCGCCTCCATAACTGCCCGTGGAGCCGAGTTATGACAAATCTGCGAAGGAGACGTAAATCGGCAATTTTCTGAGATTTTGCGAAGGAGAGACCAAGGGAAAATGCTCTGAAAAGTAGGCCGACTATACGGGCTTCAAAAACACCCTGGCGCAAATCGCATCATCCGTTAATTAGTATGCACTTAAAGTGCAATCCCAGAGGAACATTTTGCTGCAAACTGCGCCTCCATAAGTGCCCGTGGAGCCGAGTTATGACAAATTTTCCAACGAGACCTAAATCGGCCATTTTCTGAGATTTTGCCAAGTTGGGACCAAGGGAAAATGCTCAAAAAAGTAGACCGATTATACGGGCTTCAAAAACACCCTGGCGCAAATCGCATCATCGCCTAATTAGTATGCACTTAAAGTGCAATCATAGAGGAACATTTTGCTGCAAACTGCGCCTCCATAAGTGCCCGTGGAGCCGAGTTATGACAAATTTTCCAAGGAGACCTAAATCGGCCATTTTCTGAGATTTTGCCAAGGGGGGACCAAGGGAAAATGCTCAAAAAAGTAGGCCGACTATACGGGCTTCGAAAACACCCTGGCGCAAATCGCATCATCGCTTAATTAGTATGCACTTGAAGTGCAATTATAGAGGAACATTTTCCTGCAAACTGCGCCTCCATAAGTGACCTTGGAGCCGAGTTATGACAAATTTGCCAAGGAGACCTAAATCGGCCATTTTCTGACATTTTGCCAAGGGGGGACCAAGGGAGAATGCTCAAAAAAGTAGGCCGACTATACGGCTTCAAAAACACCCTGGCGCAGATCGCATCATCGCCTAATTAGTATACACTTAAAGTGCAATTATAGAGGAACATTTTCCTGCAAACTGCGCCTCCATAAGTGACCTTGGAGCCGAGTTATGACAAATTTGCCAAGGAGACCTCAATCGGCCATTTTCTGTGATTTTGCCAAAGGGCGGACCAAGGCAAAAAGCTAAAAAAAAAATAGGCCGACTATACGGGGTTCAAAAACACCCTGGCGCAAATCGCATCATCGCCTAATTAGTATGCACTTCAAGTGCATATATAGAGGAACATTTTCCTGCAAACTGCGCCTCCATAAGTGACCTTGGAGCGGAGTTATGACAAATTTGCCAAGGAGACCTAAATCGGCTATTTTCTGAGATTTTGCGAAGGGGGGACCAAGGGAAAATGCTCAAAAAAGTAGGCCGACTATACGGGCTTAAAAAACCCCCTGGCGCAAATCTCATAATCCTCTAATTAGTATGCGCATGAAGTGCAATTATAGAGGAACATTTTGCTGCAAACTGCGCCTCCATAAGTGCCCGTGGAGCCGAATTATGACAATTTTACCAAGGAGACCTAAATCGGCCATTTTCTGAGATTTTGCCAAAGGGGGACCAAGGGAAAATGCTCTAAAAAGTAGGCCGACTATACAGGCTTCAAAAACACCCTGGCCCAAATCGCATCATTGTCTAAATAAAATGCACTTGAAGTGCAATCATAGAGGAACATTTTGCCTCACACTGCGCCTCCATAAGTGCCCGTGGAGCCGAGTTATGACAAATTTGCCAAGGAGACCTAAATCGGCCATTTTCTGAGATTTTGCCAAGGGGGGACCAAGGGAAAATGCTCTAAAAAGTAGGCCGTCTATACAGGCTTCAAAAACACTATCATGGCGACCAGAGTGCGAAAGAGCTAGCTCCGCTAACCTGGGCGTCTTTATCTGTATAGCCTTAATGTATTGGTATGTATTGAGCTTTAGCAGATTAGTATCGGCACTGTACAAATTATTGAACTAGAAGCATGTCAAAAGTATCAAAAGTCAAAGAGAAAAAGCGTCTGCGAAGTTCAAATTCGTCAACTGGAGGAGAGGATGATTCGCAAATTATTGAGAAACTTGTAAGTATTCAGGAAAGAATTGAGAATGGCTTTACCAAGATTAATGAAGAAATTGCTGCCTTAAAATGTGAACTAAAAA
>OZ026599.1:34649085-34676585 GCA_964020085.1 Micromussa lordhowensis | reverse complement strand
CTCCATAACTGCCCGTGGAGCCGAGTTATGACAAATCTGCGAGGGAGACGTATACGGGCTTCAAAAACACCCTGGCGCAAATCGCATCATCCGTTAATTAGTATGCACTTAAAGTGCAATCACAGAGGAACATTTTGCTGCGAACTGCGCCTCCATAAGTGCCCGTGGAGCCGAGTTATGCAAATTTGCCAACGAGACCTAAATCGGCCATTTTCTGAGATTTTGCCAAGGGGGGACCAAGGGAAAATGCTCAAAAAAGTAGGCCGACTATACGGGCTTCAAAAACAACCTGGCCCAAATCGCATCATCGTCTACTTAGTATGCACTTGAAGTGCAATCATGGAAGAACATTTTGCTGAAAACTGCGCCTCCATAAGTGCCCGTGGAGCCGAGTTATGACAAATTTGCCAACGAGACCTAAATCGGCCATTTTCTGAGATTTTGCCAAGGGGGGACCAAGGGAAAATGCTCAAAAAAGTAGGCCGACTATACGGGCTTCAAAAACACCCTGGCGCAAATCGCATCATCGCCTAATTAGTATGCACTTGAAGTGCATATATAGAGGAACATTTTCCTGCAAACTGCGCCTCCATAAGTGACCTTGGAGCGGAGTTATGACAAATTTGCCAAGGAGACCTAAATCGGCCATTTTCTGAGATTTTGCCTAGGGGGGACCAAGGGAAAATGCTCAAAAAAGTAGGCCGACTATACGGGCTTAAAAAACACCCTGGCGCAAATCTCATGATCCAGTAATTAGTATGCACATGAAGTGCAATTATAGAGGAACATTTTGCTGCAAACTGCGCCTCCATATATGCCCGTGGAGCCGAGTTATGACAAATCTGCCAAGGAGACCTAAATCGGCTATTTTCTGAGATTTTGCGAAAGGGGGACCAAGGGAAAATGCTCTAAAAAGTAGGGCGACTATATCGGCTTCAAAAGCACCATGGCACAAATCGCATCATCCGTTAATTAGTATGCACTTAAAGTGCAATCATAGAGGAACATTTTGCTGCAAACTGCGCCTCCATAAGTGCCCGTGGAGCCGAGTTATGACAAATTTGCCAAGGAGAGCTAAATCGGCCATTTTCTAAAATTTTGCCAAGGGGGGACCAAGGGAAAATGCTCAAAAAAGTAGGCCGACTATACGGGCTTCAAAAACAACCTGGCCCAAATCGCATCATCGTCTACTTAGTATGCACTTGAAGTGCAATCATGGAAGAACATTTTGCTGAAAACTGCGCCTCCATAAGTGCCCGTGGAGCCGAGTTATGACAAATTTGCCAACGAGACCTAAATCGGCCATTTTCTGAGATTTTGCCAAGGGGGGACCAAGGGAAATGCTCGAAAAAGTAGGCCGACTATACGGGCTTAAAAGGCACCCTGGCGCAAATCGCATCATCGTCTAATTAGTATGCACTTGAAGTGCAATCATAGAGAAACATTTTGCCTCACACTGCGCCTCCATAGGTGCCCGTGGAGCCGAGTTATGACAAATTTGCCAAGGACACCTAAATCGGCCATTTTCTGAGATTTTAACAAGGGGGGACCAAGGGAAAATGCTCGAAAAAGTAGGCCGATTATACGGGCTTCAAAAACACCCTGGCGCATATCGCATCATCGTCTAATTAGTGTGCAGTTGAAGTGCAATCATAGAGGAACATTTTGCTGCAAACTGCGCCTCCATAAGTGCGCGTGGAGCCGAGTTATGACAAATTTGCCAAGCAGACTTAAATTGGCCATTTTTTGAGATTTTGCCAAGGGGGGACCAAGAGAAACTGCTCAAAAAAGTAGGCCGACTATACGGGCTTCAAAAGCACCCTGGCGCAAACCGCATGATCGCCTAATTAGTATGCACTTGAGGTGCAATCATAGAGGAACATTTTGCTGCAAACGGCGGATCCATAAGTGCCCGTGGAGCCGAGTTATGACAAATTTGCCAAGGAGACCTAAATCGGCCATTTTCTGAGATTTTGCTAAGGGGGGACAGAGATAAAATGCTCAAAAAAGTAGGCCGACTATAAGGGCTTCAAAAGCACCCTGGCGCAAATCGCATGATCGCCTAATTAGTATGCACTTAAGGTGCAATCTTAAAGGAACATTTTGCTGCAAACGGCGCCTCCATAAGTGCCCGTGGAGCCGAGTTATGACAAATTTGCCAAGGAGACCTAAATCGGTCATTTTCTGAGATTTTGCCAAGGGAGGACCAAGGGAAAATGCTCAACAAAGTAGCCCGACTATACGGGCTTCAAAAACACCCTGGCGCAAATCGCATCATCGCGAAATTAGTATGCACTTGAAGTGCAATCATAGAGGAACATTTTCTGCAAACTGCGCCTCCATAAATGCCCGTGGAGCCGAGGTATGGCAAATTTGCGAAGGAGACCTAAATCAGCCATTGTCTGAGATTTTGCCAAGGGGGGACCAAGGGAAACTTCTCAAAAAAGTAGGCCGACTATACGGGCTTCAAAAACACCCTGGCGCAAATCGCATCATCGCCTAATTAGTATGCACTTGAAGTGCAATCATAGAGAAACATTTTGCCTCACACTGCGCCTCCATAGGTGCCCGTGGAGCCGAGTTATGACAAATTTGCCAAGGAGATCTAAATCGGCCATTTTCTGAGATTTTGCCAAGGGGGGACCAAGGGAAAATGCTCAAAAAAGTAGGCCGACTATACGGGCTTCAAAAACACCCTGGCGCAAATCGCATGATCGCCTAATTAGTATGCGCTTGAGGTGCAATCATAGAGGAACATTTTGCTGCAAACTGCGCCTCCATAAGTGCCCGTGGAGCCGAGTTATGACAAATTTGCCAAGGAGACCTAAATCGGCCATTTTCTGAGATTTTGTCAAGGGGGGACCAGGGGAAAATGCTCAAAAAAGTGGGCCGACTATACGGGCTATAAAAACACCCTGGTGGAAATCGCACCATCGCCTAATTAGTATGCACTTGAAGTGCAATCATAGAGGAACATTTTGCTGCAAACTGCGCCTCCATAAGTGCCCGTGGAGCCGAGTTATGACAAATTTCCCAAGGAGACATAATTCGGCCATTTTCTGAGATTTTGCCAAGGGGGGACCAAGGGAAAATGCTCAAAAAAGTGGGCCGACTATACGGGCTTCAAAAACACCCTGGTGCAAATCGCACCATCGCCTAATTAGTATGCACTTGAAGTGCAATCATAGAGGAACATTTTGCTGCAAACTGCGCCTCCATAAGTGCCCGTGGAGCCGAGTTATGACAAATTTGCCAAGGAGACCTAAGTCGGCCATTTTCTGAGATTTTGCCAAGGGGGGACCAGGGGAAAATGCTCAAAAAAGTAGGCCGACTATACGGGCTTCAAAAACACCCTGGCGCAAATCGCATGATCGCCTAATTAGCATGCGCTTGAGGTGCAATCATAGAGGAACATTTTGCTGCAAACTGCGCCTCCATAAGTGCCCGTGGAGCCGAGTTATGACAAATTTGCCAAGGAGACCTAAATCGGCCATTTTCTGAGATTTTGCCAAGGGGGGACCAAGGGAAAATGCTCAAAAAAGTAGGCCGACTATACGGGCTTCAAAAACACCCTGGCGCAAATCGCATGATCGCCTAATTAGTATGCGCTTGAGCTGCAATCATAGAGGAACATTTTGCTGCAAACTGCGCCTCCATAAGTGCCGGTGGAGCCGAGTTATGACAAATTTGCCAAGGAGACCTAAATCGGCCATTTTCTGAGATTTTGCCAAGGGGGGACCAAGGGAAAATGCTCAAAAAAGTGGGCCGACTATACGGGCTTCAAAAACACCCTCTTGCAAATCGCACCTTCGCCTAATTAGTATGCACTTGAAGTGCAATCATAGAGGAACATTTTGCTGCAAACTGCGCCTCCATAAGTGCCCGTGGAGCCAAGTTATGACAAATTTGCCAAGGAGACCTAAATCGGCCATTTTCTGAGATTTTGCCAAGGGGGGAACAAGGGAAAATGCTCAAAAAAGTAGGCCGACTATACGGGCTTCAAAAATACCCTGGTGCAAATCACACCATCGCCTAATTAGAATGCACTTGAAGTGCAATCATAGAGGAACATTTTGCTGCAAACTGCGCCTCCATAAGTGCCCGTGGAGCCGAGTTATGACAAATTTGCCAAGGAGACCTAAATCGGCCATTTTCTGAGGTTTTGCCAAGGGGGGACCAAGGGAAAATGCTCAAAAAAGTGGGACGACTATACGGGCTTCAAAAACACCCTGGTGCAAATCGCACCATCGCCTAATTAGTATGCACTTGAAGTGCAATCATAGAGGAACATTTTGCTGCAAACTGCGCCTCCATAAGTGCCCGTGGAGCCAGGTATGACAAATTTGCCAAGGAGACCTAAATCGGCCATTTTCTGAGATTTTGCCAAGGGGGGACCAAGGGAAAATGCTCAAAAAAGTGGGACGACTATACGGGCTTCAAAAACACCCTGGTGCAAATCGTACCATCGCCTAATTAGTATGCACTTGAAGTGCAATCATAGAGGAACATTTTGCTGCAAACTGCGCCTCCATAAGTGCCCGTGGAGCCAAGTTATGACAAATTTGCCAAGGAGACCTAAATCGGCCATTTTCTGAGATTTTGCCAAGGGGGGACCAAGGGAAAATGCTCAAAAAAGTGGGCCGACTATACGGGCTTCAAAAACACCCTGGTGCAAATCGCACCATCGCCTAATTTGTATGCACTTGAAGTGCAATCATAGAGGAACATTTTGCTGCAAACTGCGCCTCCATAAGTGCCCGTGGAGCCGAGTTATGACAAATTCGCCAAGGAGACCTAAGTCGGCCCTTTTCTGAGGTTTTGCCAAGGGGGGACCAAGGGAAAATGCTCAAAAAAGTAGCCCGACTATACGGGCTTCAAAAACACCCTGGCGCAAATCGCATCATCGCGAAATTAGTATGCACTTGAAGTGCAATCATAGAGGAACATTTTCTGCAAACTGCGCCTCCATAAATGCCCGTGGAGCCGAGGTATGACAAATTTGCGAAGGAGACCTAAATCAGCCATTTTCTGAGATTTTGCCAAGGGGGGACCAAGGGAAACTTCTCAAAAAAGTAGGCCGACTATACGGGCTTCAAAAACACCCTGGCGCAAATCGCATCATCGCCTAAATAGTATGCACTTGAAGTGCAATCATAGAGGAACATATTGCCTCACACTGCGCCTCCATAGGTGCCCGTGGAGCCGAGTTATCACAAATTTGCCAAGGAGACCTAAATCGGCCATTTTCTGAGATTTTGCCAAGGGGGGACCAAGGGAAAATGCTCAAAAAAGTAGGCCGACTATACGGGCTTCAAAAACACCCTGGCGCAAATCGCATGATCGCCTAATTAGTATGCACTTGAGGTGCAATCATAGAGGAACATTTTGCTGCAAACTGCGCATCCATAAGTGCCCGTGGAGCCGAGTTATGACAAATTTGCCAAGGAGACCTAAATCGGCCATTTTCTGAGATTTTGCCAAGGGGGGACCAAGGGAAAATGCTCAAAAAAGTGGGACGACTATACGGGCTTGAAAAACACCCTGGTGCAAATCGCACCATCGCCTAATTAGTATGCACTTGAAGTGCAATCATAGAGGAACATTTTGCTGCAAACTGCGCCTCCATAAGTGCCCGTGGAGCCGAGTTATGACAAATTTGCCAAGGAGACCTAAGTCGGCCATTTTCTGAGATTTTGCCAAGGGGGGACCAAGGGAAAATGCTCAAAAAAGTAGCCCGACTATACGGGCTTCAAAAACACCCTGGCGCAAATCGCATCATCGCGAAATTAGTATGCACTTGAAGTGCAATCATAGAGGAACATTTTGCTGCAAACTGCGCCTCCATTAAATGCCCGTGGAGCCGAGGTATGACAAATTTGCGAAGGAGACCTAAATCAGCCATTTTCTGAGATTTTGCCAAGGGGGGACCAAGGGAAAATGCTCAAAAAACTAGGCCGACTACACGGGCTTAAAAAACACCCTGGCGCAAATCGCATCATCGCCTAACTAGTATGCACTTGAAGTGCAATCATAGAGGAACATTTTGCCTCACACTGCGCCTCCATAGGTGCCCGTGGAGGCGAGTTATGACAAATTTGCCAAGGAGACCTCAATCGGCCATTTTCTTAGATTTTGCCAAGGGGGGACCAAGGGAAAATGCTCAAAAAAGTAGGCCGACTATACGGGCGTCAAAAACACCCTGGCGCAAATCACATGATCGCCTAATTAGTATGCGCTTGAGGTGCCATCATAGAGGAACATTTTGCTGAAAACTGCGCCTCCATAAGTGCCCGTGGAGCCGAGTTATGACAAATTTGCCAAGGAGACCTAAATCGGCCATTTTCTGAGATTTTGCCAAGGGGGGACCAGGGGAAAATGCTCAAAAAAGTGGGCCGACTATACGGGCTTCAAAAACACCCTGGTGCAAATCGCACCATCGCCTAATTAGTATGCAATTGAAGTGCAATTATAGAGGAACATTTTGCTGCAAACTGCGCCTCCATAAGTGCCCGTGGAGCGGAGTTATGACAAATTTGCCAAGGAGACCTAAATCGGCCATTTTCTGAGATTTTGCCAAGGGGGACCAAGGGAAAATGCTCAAAAAAGTGGGCCGACTATACGGGCTTCAAAAACACCCTGGTGAAAATTGCACCATCGCCTAATTAGTATGCACATAAAGTGCAATCATAGAGGAACATTTTGCTGCAAACTGCGCCTCCATAAGTGCCCGTGGAGCCCAGTTATGACAAATTTGCCAAGGAGACCTAAGTCGGCCATTTTCTGAGATTTTGCCAAGGGGGGACCAAGGGAAAATGCTCAAAAAAGTAGCCCGACTATACGGGCTTCAAAAACACCCTGGCGCAAATCGCATCATCGCGAAATTAGTATGCACTTGAAGTGCAATCATAGAGGAACATTTTGCTGCAAACTGCGCCTCCACAAGTGCCCGTGGAGCCGAGGTATGACAAATTTGCGAAGGAGACCTAAATCAGCCATTTTCTGAGATTTTGCCAAGGGGGGACCAAGGGAAACTTCTCAAAAAAGTAGGCCGACTACACGGGCTTCAAAAACACCCTGGCGCAAATCGCATCATCGCCTAATTAGTATGCACTTGAAGTGCAATCATAGAGGAACATTTTGCCTCACACTGCGCCTCCATAGGTGCCCGTGGAGCCGAGTTATGACAAATTTGCCAAGGAGACCTAAATCGGCCATTTTCTGAGATTTTGCCAAGGGGGGACCAAGGGAAAATGCTCAAAAAAGTAGGCCGACTATACGGGCTTCAAAAACACCCTGGCGCAAATCGCATGATCGCCTAATTAGTATGCCCTTGAGGTGCAATCATAGAGGAACATTTTGCTGCAAACTGCGCCTCCATAAGTGCCCCTGGAGCCGAGTTATGACAAATTTGCCAAGGAGACCTAAATCGGCCATTTTCTGAGATTTTGCCAAGGGGGGACCAAGGGAAAATGCTCAAAAAAGTAGGCCGACTATACGGCCTTAAAAAACACCCTGGCGCAATTCAAATCATCCCGTTATTAGTACGCACTTGAAGTGCAATCATAGAGAAACATTTTGCTGCAAACTGCGCCTCCATAAGTGCCCGTGGAGCCGAGTTATCACAAATTTGCCAAAGAGACCTAAATTGGCCATTTTCTGAGATTTTGCCAAGTGGGGACCAAGGGAAAATGCTCAAAAAAGTAGGCCGACTATACGGCCTTCAAAAACACCCTGGCGCAAATCGCATCTTCGCCTAATTAGTAAGCATATAAAGGGCAATTATAGAGGAACATTTTGCTGCAAACTGCGCCTCCATTAGTGCCCGTGGAGCCGAGTTATGACAAATCTGCCAAGGAGACCTAAATGGGCTATTTTCTGAGATTTTGCGAAGGGGGGACCAAGGGAAAATGCTCTAAAAAGTAGGCCGAGTATACGGGCTTAAAAAACACCCTGGCGCAAATCGCATCATCGCCTAATTAGTATGCACTTGAAGTGCAATCATATAGGAACATTTTGCTGCAAACTGCGCCTCCATAGATGCCCGTGGAGCCGAGTTATGACAAATTTGCCAAGGAGACCTAAATCGGCCATTTTCTGAGATTTTGCCAAGGGGGGACCAAGCCAAAATGCTCAAAAAAGTAGGCCGACCATGCGGGCTTCAAAAACACCCTGGCGCAAATCGCATCATCGCCTAATTAGTATGCAGTTAAAGTGCATATATAGAGGAACATTTTGCTGCAAACTGCGCCTCCATAAGTGACCTTGGAGCGGAGTTATGACAAATTTGCCAAGGAGACCTAAATCGGCCATTTTCTGAGATTTTGCGAAGGGGGGACCAAGGAAAAATGCTCTAAAAAGAAGGCCGACTATATCGGCTTCAAAAGCACCATGGCACAAATCGCATCATCCGTTAATTAGTATGCACTTAAAGTGCAATCATAGAGGAACATTTTGCTGCAAACTGCTCCTTCATAAGTGCCCGTGGAGCCGAGTTATGACAAATTTGCCAAGGAGACCTAAATCGGCCATTTTCTGAGATTTTGCCAAGGGGGGACCAAGGGAAAATGCTCAAAAACGTAGCCCGACTATACGGGCTTCAAAAACACCCTGGCGCAAATCGCATTATCGCCTAATTAGTATGCACTTGAAGTGGAATTATAGAGCAACATTTTGCTGCAAACTGCGCCTCCATAAATGCCCGTGGAGCTGAGTTATGATTAATTTGCCAAGGAGACCTAAATCCGCCATTTCCTGAAATTTTGCCAAGGGGGGACCAAGGGAAAATGCTCAAAAAACTAGGCCGACTATACGGGCTTCACAAACTCCCTGGCGCAAATCGCTTCATCGCCTAATTTGTATGCACTTGAAGTGCAATCATAGAGGAACATTTTGTTGCAAACTGCGCCTCCATCAGTGCCCGTGGAGCCGAGTTGTAAACAAATTTGCCAAGGAGACATTAATCGGCCATTTTCTGAGTACCCGACTATACGGGCTTCAAAAACACCCTGGCGCAAATCGCATGATCGCCTAATTAGTATGCACTTGAGGTGCAATCATAGAGGAACATTTTGCTGCAAACTGCGCATCCATAAGTGCCCGTGGAGCCGAGTTATGACAAATTTGCCAAGGAGACCAAAATCGGCCATTTTCTGAGATTTTGCCAAGGGGGGACCAAGGGAAAATGCTCAAAAAAGTGGGCCGACTATACGGGCTTCAAAAAAACCCTGGCGCAAATCACATCATCGCCTAATTTGTAAGCACTTGAAGTGCAATCATAGAGGAAGTTTTTGCTGCAAACTGCGCCTCCATAAGTGCCCGAGGAGCCGAGTTATGACAAATTTGCCAAGAAGACCTAAATCGGCCATTTTCTGAGTAGGCCGACTATACGGGCTTCAAAAACACCCTGGCGCAAATCGCATCATCGCCTAATTAGTATGCACTTGAAGTGCAATCATAGAGGAACATTTTGCTGCAAACTGCGCCTTCATAAGTGCCCGTGGAGCCGAGTTATGACAAATTTGCCAAGGAGACCTAAATCGGCCATTTTCTGAGATTTTGCCAAGGGGGCACCAAGGGAAAATGCTCAAAAAAGTAGGCCGGCTATACGGGCTTCAAAAACACCCCGGCGCAAATCGCATCATCGCCTAATTAGTATGCACTTGATGTGCAATCATAGAGGAACATTTTGCTGCAAACTGCGTCTCCATAAGTGCCCGTGGAGCCAAGTTATGACAAATTTGCCAAGTAGACCTAAATCGGCCCTTTTTTGCGATTTTGCCAAGGGGGGACCAAGGAAAAATGCTGAAAAAAGTAGGCCGACTATACGGCCTTCGAAAACACCCTGGCGCAAATCGCATCATCGACTAATTAGTATGCACTTCAAGTGCAATCATAGAGGAACATTTTGCTGCAAACTGCGCCTCCATAAGTGCCCGTGGAGCCAAGTTATGACAAATTTACCAAGGAGACCTAAATCGGCCATTTTCTGAGATTTTGCCAAGGGGGGACCAAGGAAAAATACTCAAAAAAGTAGGCCGACTATACGGGCTTCAAAAACACCCTGGCGCAAATCGCATCATCGCCTTATTATTATGCACTTGAAGTGCAATCATAGAGGAACATTTTGCTGCAAACTGCGCCTCCATAAGTGCCCGTGGAGCTGAGTTATGACAAATTTGATAAGGAGACCTAAATCGGCCACTTTCTAAAATTTTGCCAAGGGGCGACCAAGGGAAAATGCTCAAAAAAGTAGGCCGACTATACGGGCTTCAAAAACACCCTGGCGCAAATGGCATCATCGCGTAATTAGTATGAACTTAAAGTGCAATCATAGAGGAACAGTTTGCTGCAAACTGCGCCTCCATGAGTGCCCGTGGAGCCGAGTTATGACAAATTTGCCAAGGAAACCTAAATCGGCCATTTTCTGAGATTTTGGTAAGGGGGGACTAAGGGAAAATGCTCAAAAAAGTAGGCTGACTCTACGGGCTTCAAAAACACCATGGCGCAAATCGCATCATCGCCTAAATAGTATGGACTTGGAGCGCAATCATGGAGGAACATTTTGCTGCAAACTGCGCCTCCATAAGTGCCTCTGGAGGGGAGTTATGACAAATTTGCGAAGGAGACCTAAATCGGCCATTTTCTGAGATTTTGCCAAGGGGGGACCAAGGGAAAATGCTCAAAAAAGTAGGCTGACTATACGGGCTTCAAAAACACTCTTGCGCAAATCGCATCATCGCCTAAATAGTATGGACTTGGAGTGCTATCATGGAGGAACATTTTGCTGCAAACTGCGCCTCCATAAGTGCCCGTGGAGCCCAGTTATGGCAAATTTGGCAAGCAGACCTAAATTGGCCATTTTCTGAGATTTTGCCGAGGGTGGACCAAGGGAAAATGCTCAAAAAAGTAGGCCGACTATACGGGCTTAAAAAACACCCTGGCGCAAATGGCATCATCGCGTAATTAGTATGAACTTGAAGTGCAATCATAGAGAAACATTTTGCTGCAAACTGCGCCTGCATAAGTGCCCGTGGAGCCGAGTTATGACAAATTTGCCAAGGAAACCTAAATCGGCCATTTTCTGAGATTTTGGCAAGGGGGGACCAAGGGAAAATGCTCAAAAAAGTAGGCTGTTATACGGGCTTCAAAAACACCATGGCGCAAATCGCATCATCCCCTAAATAGTATGCACTTGGAGTGCAATCATAGAGGAACATTTTGCTGCAAACTGCGCCTCCATAAGTGCCTGTGGAGGCGAGTTATGACAAATTTGCGAAGGAGACCTAAATCGGCCATTTTCTGAGATTTATCCAAGGGGGGACCAAGGGAAAATGCTCAAAAAAGTAGGCTGACTATACGGGCTTCAAAAACACCCTTGCGCAAATCGCATCATCGCCTAAATAGTATGGACTTCGAGAGCAATCATGGAGGAACATTTTGCTGCAAACTGCGCCTCCATAAGTGCCCGTAGAGCCGAGTTATGACAAATTTCATAAGGAGACCTAAATCGGCCATTTTCTAAAATTTTGCCAAGGGGGGACCAAGGGAAAATGCTCAAAAAAGTAAGCCGACTATACGGGCTTCAAAATCACCCTGGCGCAAATCGCATCATCGCCTAATTAGTATGCACTTGAAGTGCAATCATAGGGGAACATTTTGCAGCAAACTGCGCCTCCATAAGTGCCCGTGGAGCTGAGTGATGACAAATTTGCCAAGGAAACCTAAATCGGCCATTTTCTGAGATTTTGCCAAGGGGGGACCAAGGGAAAATGCTCGAAAATGTAGGCAGACTATACGGGCTTTAAAGGCACCCTGGCGCAAATCACATCATCGCCTAATTTGTATGATCTTAAAGTGCAATCATAGAGGAACATTTTGCTGCAAACTGCGCCTCCATAAGTGCCCGTGGAGCCAAGTTATGACAAAATTGCCAAGGAGACCTAAATCGGCCATTTTCTGATATTTTTAGAAGGGGGGACCAAGTTTAAATGCTCAAAAAAGAAGGCCGACTATACGGGCTTCAAAAACACCCTGGCGCAAATCGCATCATCGCCTAATTAGTATGCACTTGAAGTGCAATCATAGAGGAAAATTTTGCTGCAAACTGCGCCTCCATAAGTGCCCGTAGAGCCGAGTTATGAGAAAGTTGCTATGGAGACCTAAATCGGCCTCTTTCTGAGATTTTCCCAAGGCGGGACAAAGAGAAAATGCTCAAAAAAGTAGGCTGCCTATACGGGCTTCAAAAACACCTGGCGCAAATCGCATCATTTCCTTATTAGTATGCACTTAAAGTGCAATGATAGAGGAACATTTTGCTGCAAACTGCGCCTCCATAAGTGCCAGTGGAGCCCAGTTATGACAAACCTAAATCGGCCATTTTCTAAAATTTTGCCAAGGAGGGACCAATGGAAATTGCTCAAAAAAGTAGGCCGACTATACGGGCTTCAAAAACACCCTGGCGCAAATCGCATCATCGCCTACTTAGTATGCACTTGAAGTGCAATCATAGAAGAACATTTTGCTGCAAACTGCGCCTCCATAAGTAACCGTGGAGCCGAATTATGACAAATTTGCCAAGGAGACCTAAATAGGCTATTTTCTGAGATTTTGCCAAGGCGGGACCAAGGGAAAATGCTGAAAAAAAAAGGCCGACTATACGGCCTTCGAAAACACCCTGGCGCAAATTGCATCATCACCTAATTAGTATGCACTTGAAGTGCAATCATAGAAGAAGATATTGCTGCAAACTGCGCCTCCATAAGTGCCCGTGGAGCCGAGTTATGACAAATTTGCCTAGGAGACCTAAATCGGCCATTTTCTGAGATTTTGCCAAGGGGGGACCAAGGGAAAATGCTCAAAAAAGTAAGCCGACTTTACGGGCTTCAAAAACACCCTGGCGCAAATCACATCATCGCATAATTAGTATGCACTTGAAGTGCAATCTTAGAGGAACATTTTGCTTTAAACGGCGCTTCCATAAGTGCCCGTGGAGCCGAGTTATGACAAATTTGCCAAGGAGACCTAAATCGGCCATTTTCTGAGAATTTGCGAAGGGGGGACCAAGGGAAAATGCTCGAAAAAGTAGGCTGACTATACGGGCTTCGAAAACACCTGGCGCAAATCGCATCATTGCTTTATTAGTATGCACTTAAAGTGCAATGATAGAGGAAGATTTTGCTGCAAACTGCGCCTCCATAAGTGCCCGTGGAGCCCAGTTATGACAAATGTGCCAAAGAGCCTAAATCGGCGATTTTCTAAAATTTTGCCAAGCAGGGACCGAGGGAAAATGCTCAAAAAAGTAGGCCGACTATACGGGCTTCAAAAACACCCTGGCGCAAATCGCATCATCGCGAAATTTGTATGCACTTGAAGTGCCATCATAGAAGAACATTTTGCTGCAAACTGCGCCTCCATAAGTGCCCGTGGAGCCGAGTTTTGACAAATTTGCCAAGGAGACCTAAATCGGCCTTTTCCTGAGATTTTGCCAAGGGGGACCAAGGGAAAATGCTGAAAAAAGTAGGCCGACTATTCGGCTTCGAAAACACCCTGGCACAAATCGCATCATCGCCTAATTAGTATGCACTTGAAGTGCAATCATAGAGGAACATTTTGCTGCAAACTGCGCCTTCATAAGTGCTCGTGGAGCCGAGTTATGACAAATTTGCCAAGGAGACCTAAATCGGCCTTTTCCTGAGATTTTGCCAAGGAGGGACCAAGGGAAAATGCTGAAAAAAGTAGGCCGAATATTCGGCCTTCGAAAACACCCTGTCGCAAATCGCATCATCGCCTAATTAGTATCCACTTAAAGTGCAATCATAGAGGAACATTTTGCTGCAAACTGCGCCTCCATAAGTGCCCGTGGAGCCGAGTTATGACAAATTTGCCAATGAGACCTAAATCGGCCATTATCTGAGATTTTGCCAAGGGGGGAACAAGGGAAAATGCTGAAAAAAGAATGCCGACTATTCGGCTTTCGAAAACACCCCCGCGCAAATCCCATCATCGCCTTAGTAGTATGCACTTAAAGTGCAATCATAGTGGAACATTTTGCTGCAAACTGCGCCTCCATAAGTGCCCGTGGAGCCGAGTTATGACAAATTTGCCAAGGAGACCTAAATTGGCCATTTTCTGAGATTTTGCCAGGGGAAGACCAAGGGAAAATGCTCAAAAAAGTAGGCCGACTATACGGGCTTCAAAAAAACCCCCGCGTAAAATCGCATCATCGCCTTATTAGTATGCACTTGAAGTGCAATCATAGAGGAACATTTTGCTGCAAACTTCGCCTCCATAAGTGCCTGTGGAGGCGAGTTATGACAAATTTTCCAAGGAGACCTAAATCGGCCATTTTCTGAGATTTTGCCAAGGGGGGACCAAGGGAAAATGCTCAAAAAAGTAGGCCGACTATACGGGCTTCAAAAACACCCCCGCGCAAATCGCATCATCGCCTTATTAGTATGCACTTGAAGTGCAATCATAGAGGAACATTTTGCTGCAAACTTCGCCTCCATAAGTGCCCCTGGAGCCGAGTTATGACAAATTTGCTAAGGAGACCTTAATTGGCCATTTTCTGAGATTTTGCCAAGGGGGGACCAAGGGAAAATGCTCAAAAAAGTAGGCCGACTATACGGGCTTCAAAAACACCCTGGCGCAAATCGCATCATCGCTTTATTAGTATGCACTTGAAGTGCAATCATAGAGCAACATTTTGCTGCAAACTGCGCCTCCATAAGTGCCCGTGGAGCCGAGTTATGACAAATTTGATAAGGAGACCTAAATCGGCCATTTTCTCAGATTTTGCCAAGGGGGGACCAAGGGAAAACGCTTAAAAAAGTAGGCAGACTATACGGGCTTTAACAACACCCTGGCGCAAATCGCATCATCGCCTAATTAGTATGCCCTTGAAGTGCAATCATAGAGGAACATTTTGCTGCAAACTGCGCCTCCATAAGTGCCTGTGGAGGCGAGTTATGACAAATTTTCCAAGGAGACCTAAATCGGCCATTTTCTGAGATTTTGCCAAGGGGGGACCAAGGGAAAATGCTCAAAAAAGTAGGCCGACTATACGGGCTTCAAAAACACCCCCGCGCAAATCGCATCATCGCCTTATTAGTATGCACTTGAAGTGCAATCATAGAGCAACATTTTGCTGCAAACTGCGCCTCCATAAGTGCCCGTGGAGCCGAGTTATGACAAATTTGATAAGGAGACCTAAATCGGCCATTTTCTGAGATTTTGCCAAGGGGGGACCAAGGGAAAACGCTCAAAAAAGTAGGCCGACTATACGGGCTTTAACAACACCCTGGCGCAAATCGCATCATCGCCTAATTAGGATGCCCTTGAAGTGCAATCATAGAGGAACATGTTGCTGCAAACTGCGCCTCCATAAGTGCCTGTGGAGGCGAGTTATGACAAATTTTCCAAGGAGACCTAAATCGGCCATTTTCTGAGATTTTGCCAAGGGGGGACCAAGGGAAAATGCTCAAAAAAGTAGGCCGACTATACGGGCTTCAAAAACACCCTGGCGCAAATTGCATTATCGCCTAGTTAGTATGCACTTGAAGTGCAATCATATAGAAACATTTTGGTGCAAACTACGCCTCCATAAGTGCCCGTGGAGCCGAGTTATGACAAATTTGCCAAGGAGACCTAAATCGGCCATTTTCTGAGATTTTGCCAAGGGGAGACCAAGGGAAAATGCTCAAAAAAGTAGGCCGACTATACGGGCTTCAAAAACACCCCCGCGCAAATCGCATCATCGCCTTATTAGTATGCACTTGAAGTGCAATCATAGAGGAACATTTTGCTGCAAACTTCGCCTCCATAAGTGCCCGTGGAGCCGAGTTATGACAAATTTGCTAAGGAGACCTTAATTGGCCATTTTCTGAGATTTTGCCAAGGGGGGACCAAGGGAAAATGCTCAAAAAAGTAGGCCGACTATACGGGCTTCAAAAACACCCTGGCGCAAATCGCATCATCGCCTTATTAGTATGCACTTGAAGTGCAATCATAGAGCAACATTTTGCTGCAAACTGCGCCTCCATAAGTGCCCGTGGAGCCGAGTTATGACAAATTTGATAAGGAGACCTAAATCGGCCATTTTCTGAGATTTTGCCAAGGGGGGACCAAGGGAAAACGCTCAAAAAAGTAGACCGACTATACGGGCTTTAACAACACCCTGGCGCAAATCGCATCATCGCCTAATTAGTATGCCCTTGAAGTGCAATCATAGAGGAACATTTTGCTGCAAACTGCGCCTCCATAAGTGCCTGTGGAGGCGAGTTATGACAAATTTTCCAAGGAGACCTAAATCGGCCATTTTCTGAGATTTTGCCAAGGGGGGACCAAGGGAAAATGCTCAAAAAAGTAGGCCGACTATACGGGCTTCAAAAACACCCCCGCGCAAATCGCATCATCGCGAAATTAGTATGCACTTGAAGTGCAATCATAGAGGAACATTTTGCTGCAAACTGCGCCTCCATAAGTGCCCGTGGAGCCGAGTTATGACAAATTTGCTAAGGAGACCTTAATTGGCCATTTTCTGAGATTTTGCCAAGGGGGGACCAAGGGAAAATGCTCAAAAAAGTAGGCCGACTATACGGGCTTCAAAAACACCCTGGCGCAAATCGCATCATCGCCTTATTAGTATGCACTTGAAGTGCAATCATAGAGCAACATTTTGCTGCAAACTGCGCCTCCATAAGTGCCCGTGGAGCCGAGTTATGACAAATTTGATAAGGAGACCTAAATCGGCCATTTTCTCAGATTTTGCCAAGGGGGGACCAAGGGAAAACGCTTAAAAAAGTAGGCCGACTATACGGGCTTTAACAACACCCTGGCGCAAATCGCATCATCGCCTAATTAGTATGCCCTTGAAGTGCAATCATAGAGGAACATTTTGCTGCAAACTGCGCCTCCATAAGTGCCTGTGGAGGCGAGTTATCACAAATTTTCCAAGGAGACCTAAATCGGCCATTTTCTGAGATTTTGCCAAGGGGGGACCAAGGGAAAATGCTCAAAAAAGTAGGCCGACTATACAGGCTTCAAAAACACCCTGGCGCAAATCGCATTATCGCCTAGTTAGTATGCACTTGAAGTGCAATCATATAGAAACATTTTGCTGCAAACTGCGCCTCCATAAGTGCCCGTGGAGCCGAGTTATGACAAATTTGCCAAGGAGACCTAAATCGGCCATTTTCTGAGATTTTGCCAAGGGGAGACCAAGGGAAAATGCTCAAAAAAGTAGGCCGACTATACGGGCTTTAACAACACCCTGGCGCAAATCGTATCATCGCCTAATTAGTCGTCACTTGAAGTGCAATTATAGAGGAACATTTTGCTGCAAACTGCGCCTCCATAAGTGACCGTAGAGCCGAGTTATGACAAATTTGCCAAGGAGACCTAAATCGCCCATTTTCTGAGATTTTGCCAAGGGGGGACCAAGGGATAATGCTCTAAAAAGTAGGGTGACTATACGGGCTTCAAAAAACTTTGGCGCAAATCGCATCATCACCTACTTAGTATGCTCTTGAAGTGCAATCAGAGAAGAACATTTTGCTGCAAACTGCGCCTCCATAAGTGCCTGTGAAGCCGAGTTATGACAAATTTGCCAAGGAGACCTAAATCGGCCAGTTTCTAAAATTTTGCCAAGGGGGGACCAAGGGAAAATGCTCAAAAAAGTAGGCCGACTATACGGGCTTCAAAAACACCCTGGCGCAAATCGCATCATCGCCTACTTAGTTTACACTTGAAGTGCAATCATAGAAGAACATTTTGCTGGAAACTGCGCCTCCATAAGTGCCCGTGGAGCCGAGTTATGACAAATTTGCCAAGGAGACCTAAATCGGCCATTTTCTGAGATTTTGCCAAGGGGAGACCAAGGTAAAATGCTCAAAAAAGTAGGCCGACTATACGGGCTTCAAAAACAGCCTGACACAAATCGTATTATCGCCTAATTTGTATGCACTTGAAGTGCAATCATAGAGGAACATTTAGCTGCAAACTGCGCCACCATAAGTGCCCGTGGAGCCGAGTTATGACAAATTTGCCAATGAGACCTAAATCGGCCATTATCTGAGATTTTGCCAAGGGGGGAACAAGGGAAAATGCTGAAAAAAGTAGGCCGACTATTCGGCCTTCGAAAACACCCCCGCGCAAATCGCATCATCGCCTTATTAGTATGCACTTAAAGTGCAATCATAGAGGAACATTTTGCTGCAAACTGCGCCTCCATAAGTGCCCGTGGAGCCGAGTTATGACAAATTTGCCAAGGAGACCTAAATTGGCCATTTTCTGAGATTTTGCCAGGGGGGGACCAAGGGAAAATGCTCAAAAAAGTAGGCCGACTATACGGGCTTCAAAAACACCCCCGCGCAAATCGCATCATCGTCTTATTAGTATGCACTTGAAGTGCAATCATAGAGGAACATTTTGCTGCAAACTTCGCCTCCATAAGCGCCCGTGGAGCCGAGTTAGGACAAATTTGCTAAGGAGACCTTAATTGGCCATTTTCTGAGATTTTGCCAGAGGGGACCAAGGGAAAATGCTCAAAAAAGTAGGCCGACTATACGGGCTTCAAAAACACCCTGGCGCAAATCGCATCATCGCCTTATTAGTATGCACTTGAAGTGCAATCATAGAGCAACATTTTGCTGCAAACTGCGCCTCCATAAGTGCCCGTGGAGCCGAGTTATGACAAATTTGATAAGGAGACCTAAATCGGCCATTTTCTGAGATTTTGCCAAGGGGAGACCAAGGGAAAACGCTCAAAAAAGTAGGCCGACTATACGGGCTTTAACAACACCCTGGCGCAAATCGCATCATCGTCTAATTAGTATGCCCTTGAAGTGCAATCATAGAGGAACATTTTGCTGCAAACTGCACCTCCATAAGTGCCTGTGGAGGCGAGTTATGGCAAATTTTCCAAGGAGACCTAAATCGGCCATTTTCTGAGATTTTGCCAAGGGGGGACCAAAGGAAAATGCTCAAAAAAGTAGGCCGACTATACGGGCTTCAAAAACACCCTGGCACAAATTGCATTATCGCCTAGTTAGTATGCACTTGAAGTGCAATCATATAGAAACATTTTGGTGCAAACTGCGCCTCCATAAGTGCCCGTGGAGCCGAGTTATGACAAATTTGCCAAGGAGACCTAAATCGGCCATTTTCTGAGATTTTGCCAAGGGGAGACCAAGGGAAAATGCTCAAAAAAGTAGGCCGACTATACGGGCTTTAAAAACACCCTGGCGCAAATCGCATCATCGCCTAATTAGTAGGCACTTGAAGTGCAATTATAGAGGAACATTTTGCTGCAAACTGCGCCTCCATAAGTGACCGTAGAGCCGAGTTATGACAAATTTGCCAAGGAGACCTAAATCGCCCATTTTCTGAGATTTTGCCAAGGGGGGACCAAGGGAAAATGCTCAAAAAAGTAGGCCGACTATACGGGCTTCAAAAACACCCTGGCGCAAATCGCATCATCGCCTACTTAGTTTACACTTGAAGTGCAATCATAGAAGAACATTTTGCTGGAAACTGCGCCTCCATAAGTGCCCGTGGAGCCGAGTTATGACAAATTTGCCAAGGAGACCTAAATCGGCCATTTTCTGAGATTTTGCCAAGGGGAGACCAAGGTAAAATGCTCAAAAAAGTAGGCCGACTATACGGGCTTCAAAAACAGCCTGACACAAATCGTATTATCGCCTAATTAGTATGCACTTGAAGTGCAATCATAGAGGAACATTTAGCTGCAAACTGCGCCTCCATAAGTGCCCGTGGAGCCGAGTTATGACAAATTTGCCAATGAGACCTAAATCGGCCATTATCTGAGATTTTGCCAAGGGGGGAACAAGGGAAAATGCTGAAAAAAGTTGGCCGACTATTCGGCCTTCGAAAACACCCCCGCGCAAATCGCATCATCGCCTTATTAGTCTGCACTTAAAGTGCAATCATAGAAGAACATTTTGCTGCAAACTGCGCCTCCATAAGTGCCCGTGGAGCCGAGTTATGACAAATTTGCCAAGGAGACCAAAATTGGCCATTTTCTGAGATTTTGCCAGGGGGGGACCAAGGGAAAATGCTCAAAAAAGGAGGCCGACTATACGGGCTTCAAAAACACCCCCGCGCAAATCGCATCATCGCCTTATTAGTATGCACTTGAAGTGCAATCATAGAGGAACATTTTGCTGCAAACTTCGCCTCCATAAGTGCCCGTGGAGCCGAGTTAGGACAAATTTGCTAAGGAGACCTTAATTGGCCATTTTCTGAGATTTTGCCAAGGGGGGACCAAGGGAAAATGCTCAAAAAAGTAGGCCGACTATACGGGCTTCAAAAACACCCTGGCGCAAATCGCATCATCGCCTTATTAGTATGCACTTGAAGTGCAATCATAGAGCAACATTTTGCTGCAAACTGCGCCTCCATAAGTGCCCGTGGAGCCGAGTTATGACAAATTTCATAAGGAGACCTAAATCGGCCATTTTCTGAGATTTTGCCAAGGGGAGACCAAGGGAAAACGCTCAAAAAAGTAGGCCGACTATACGGGCTTTAACAACACCCTGGGGCAAATCGCATCATCGCCTAATTAGTTTGCCCTTGAAGTGCAATCATAGAGGAACATTTTGCTGCAAACTGCGCCTCCATAAGTGCCTGTGGAGGCGAGTTATGACAAATTTGCCAAGGAGACCTAAATCGCCCATTTTCTGAGATTTTGCCAAGGGGGGACCAAGGGATAATGCTCTAAAAGGTAGGCTGACTATACGGGCTTCAAAAACACTTTGGCGCAAATCGCATCATCACCTACTTAGTATGCTCTTGAAGTGCAATCAGAGAAGAACATTTTGCTGCAAACTGCGCCTCCATAAGTGCCTGTGAAGCCGAGTTATGACAAATTTGCCAAGGAGACCTAAATCGGCCAGTTTCTAAAATTTTGCCAAGGGGGGACCAAGGGAAAATGCTCAAAAAAGTAGGCCGACTATACGGGCTTCAAAAACACCCTGGCGCAAATCGCATCATCGCCTACTTAGTTTACACTTGAAGTGCAATCATAGAAGAACATTATCATTTTACTGGAAACTGCGCCTCCATAAGTGCCCGTGGAGCCGAGTTATGACAAATTTGCCAAGGAGACCTAAATCGGCCATTTTCTGAGATTTTGCCAAGGGGAGACCAAGGTAAAATGCTCAAAAAAGTAGGCCGACTATACGGGCTTCAAAAACAGCCTGACACAAATCGTATTATCGCCTAATTAGTATGCACTTGAAGTGCAATCATAGAGGAACATTTAGCTGCAAACTGCGCCTCCATAAGTGCCCGTGGAGCCGAGTTATGACAAATTTGCCAATGAGACCTAAATCGGCCATTATCTGAGATTTTGCCAAGGGGGGAACAAGGGAAAATGCTGAAAAAAGTTGGCCGACTATTCGGCCTTCGAAAACACCCCCGCGCAAATCGCATCATCGCCTTATTAGTATGCACTTAAAGTGCAATCATAGAGGAACATTTTCCTGCAAACTGCGCCTCCATAAGTGCCCGTGAAGCCGAGTTATGACAAATTTGCCAAGGAGACCTAAATTGGCCATTTTCTGAGATTTTGCCAGGGGGGGACCAAGGGAAAATGCTCAAAAAAGTAGGCCGACTATACGGGCTTCAAAAACACCCCCGCGCAAATCGCATCATCGCCTTATTAGTATGCACTTGAAGTGCAATCATAGAGGAACATTTTGCTGCAAACTTCGCCTCCATAAGTGCCCGTGGAGCCGAGTTAGGACAAATTTGCTAAGGAGACCTTAATTGGCCATTTTCTGAGATTTTGCCAAGGGGGGACCAAGGGAAAATGCTCAAAAAAGTAGGCCGATTATACGGGCTTCAAAAACACCCTGGCGCAAATCGCATCATCGCCTTATTAGTATGCACTTGAAGTGCAATCATAGAGCAACATTTTGGTGCAAACTGCGCCTCCATAAGTGCCCGTGGAGCCGAGTTATGACAAATTTGATAAGGAGACCTAAATCGGCCATTTTCTGAGATTTTGCCAAGGGGAGACCAAGGGAAAACGCTCAAAAAAGTAGGCCGACTATATGGGCTTCAAAAACACCCCCGCGAAAATCGGATCATCGCCTTATTAGTATGCACTTGATGTGCAATCATAGAGGAACATTTTGCTGCAAACTTCGCCTCCATAAGTGCCCGTGGAGCCGAGTTATGACAAATTTGCTAAGGAGACCTTAATTGGCCATTTTCTGAGATTTTGCCAAGGGGGAACCAAGGGAAAATGCTCAAAAAAGTAGGCCGACTATACGGGCTTCAAAAACACCCTGGCGCAAATTGCATTATCGCCTAGTTAGTATGCACTTGAAGTGCAATCATATAGAAACATTTTACTGCAAACTGCGCCTCCATAAGTGCCCGTGGAGCCGAGTTATAACAAATTTGCCAAGGAGACCTAAATCGGCCATTTTCTGAGATTTTGCCAAGGGGAGACCAAGGGAAAATGCTCAAACAAGTAGACCGACTATACGGGCTTCAAAAACACCCTGGCGCAAATCGCATCATCGCCTAATTAGTAGGCACTTGAAGTGCAATTATAGAGGAACATTTTGCTGCAAACTGCGCCTACATAAGTGACCGTAGAGCCGAGTTATGACAAACTTGCCAAGGAGACCTAAATCGCCCATTTTCTGAGATTTTGCCAAGGGGGGACCAAGGGAAAATGCTCAAAAAAAGTAGGCCGACTATACGGGCTTCAAAAACACCCTGGCGCAAATAGTATCATCGCCTACTTAGTATGCACTTGAAGTGCAATCATAGAAGAACATTTTGCTGCAAACTGCGCCTTTATAAGTAACCGTGGAGCCGAGTTATGAAAAATTTGCCAAGGAGACCTAAATCAACCATTTTCTAAAATTTTGCCAACGGGGGACGAAGGAAAATGCCCAAAAAGTAGGCCGACTATACGGGCTTCAAAAACACCCTGGCGCAAATCGCATCATCGCCTACTTAGTATGCACTTGTAGTGCAATCATAGAAGAACATTTTGCTGCAAACTGCGCCTCCATAAGTGCCCGTGGAGCCGAGTTTTGACAAATTTGCCAAGGAGACCTAAATCGGCCATTTTCTAAGATTTTGCCAAGGGGGGACCAAGGGAAAATGCTGAAAAAAAAAAGGCCGACTATTCGGCTTCCAAAACACCCTGGCACAAATCGCATCATCGCCTAATTAGTATGCACTTGAAGTGCAATCATATAGGAACATTTTGCTGCAAACTGCGCCTTCATAAGTGCTCGTGGAGCCGAGTTATGACAAATTTGCCAAGGAGACCTAAATCGGCCTTTTCCTGAGATTTTGCCAAGGGGGGACCAAGGGAAAATGCTGAAAAAAGGAGGCCGACTATTCGGCCTTCGAAAACACCCTGTCGCAAATCGCATCATCGCCTAATTAAAATGCACTTGAAGTGCAATTATAGAGGAACATTTTGCTGCAAACTGCGCCTCCATAAGTGCCCGTGGAGCCGAGTTATGACAAATTTGCCAATGAGACCTAAATCGGCCATTATCTGAGATTTTGCCAAGGGGGGAACAAGGGAAAATGCTGAAAAAAGTAGGCCGACTATTCGGCCTTCGAAAACACCCCCGCGCAAATCGCATCATCGCCTTATTAGTATGCACTTAAAGTGCAATCATAGAGGAACATTTTGCTGCAAACTGCGCCTCCATAAGTGCCCGTGGAGCCGAGTTATGACAAATTTGCCAAGGAGACCTAAATTGGCCATTTTCTGAGATTTTGCCAGGGGCGGACCAAGGGAAAATGCTCAAAAAAGAAGGCCGACTATACGGGCTTCAAAAACACCCTGGCGCAAATCGCATCATCGCCTTATTAGTATGCACATCAAGTGCAATCATAGAGGAACATTTTGCTGCAAACTTCGCCTCCATAAGTGCCCGTGGAGCCGAGTTAGGACAAATTTGCTAAGGAGACCTTAATTGGCCATTTTCTGAGATTTTGCCAAGGGGGGACCAAGGGAAAATGCTCAAAAAAGTAGGCCGACTATACGGGCTTCGAAAACACCCTGGCGGAAATCGCATCATCGCCTAATTAGTATTCACTTGAAGTGCAATCATAGAGCAACATTTTGCTGCAAACTGCGCCTCCATAAGTGCCCGTGGAGCCGAGTTATGACAAATTTGATAAGGAGACCTAAATCGGCCATTTTCTGAGATTTTGCCAAGAGGGGACCAAGGGAAAACGCTCAAAAAAGTAGGCCGACTATACGGGCTTTAACAACACCCTGGCGCAAATCGCATCATCGCCTAATTAGTATGCCCTTGAAGTGCAATCATAGAGGAACATTTTGCTGCAAACTGCGCCTCCATAAGTGCCTGTGGAGGCGAGTTATGACAAATTTTCCAAGGAGACCTAAATCGGCCATTTTCTGAGATTTTGACAAGGGGGGACCAAGGGAAAATGCTCAAAAAAGGAGGCCGACTATACGGGCTTCAAAAACACCCCCGCGCAAATCGCATTATCGCCTAGTTAGTATGCACTTGAAGTGCAATCATATAGAAACATTTTGGTGCAAACTGCGCCTCGATAAGTGCCCGTGGAGCCGAGTTATGACAAATTTGCCAAGGAGACCTAGATCGGCCATTTTCTGAGATTTTGCCAAGGGGGGACCAAGGGAAAATGCTCAAAAAAGTAGGCCGACTATAAGGGCTTCAAAAACACCCTGGCGCAAATACCATCATCGCCTAATTAGTATACACTGGAAGTGCAATCATAGAGGAACATTTTGCTGCAAACTGTGCCTCCATAAGTGCCCGTGGAGCAGAGTTATGACAAATTTGCCAAGGAGACCTAGATCGGCCATTTTCTAAGATTTTGCCAAAGGTTGAACCAAGGGAAAAAGCTGAAAAAAGTAGGCCGACTATACGGGCTTGAAAAACACCCTGGCGCAAATCGCATCATCGCCTAATTAGTATACTCTTGAAGTGCAATCATAGAGGAACATTTTGCTGCAAACTGCGCCTCCATAAGTGCCCGTGGAGCCGAGTTATGACAAATTTCCCAAGGAGACCTAGATCGGCCATTTTCTGAGAATTTGCCAAGGGGGGAACAAGGGAAAATGCTGAAAAAAGTAGGCCGACTATTCGGCCTTCGAAAACACCCCCGCGCAAATCGCATCATCGCCTTATTAGTATGCACTTAAAGTGCAATCATAGAGGAACATTTTGCTGCAAACTGCGCCTCCATAAGTGCCCGTGGAGCCGAGTTATGACAAATTTGCCAAGGAGACCTAAATTGGCCATTTTCTGAGATTTTGCCAGGGGGGGACCAAGGGAAAATGCTCAAAAAAGTAGGCCGACTATACGGGCTTCAAAAACACCCCCGCGCAAATCGCATTATCGCCTAGTTAGTATGCACTTGAAGTGCAATCATATAGAAACATTTTGGTGCAAACTGCGCCTCGATAAGTGCCCGTGGAGCCGAGTTATGACAAATTTGCCAAGGAGACCTAGATCGGCCATTTTCTGAGATTTTGCCAAGGGGGGACCAAGGGAAAATGCTCAAAAAAGTAGGCCGACTATAAGGGCTTCAAAAACACCCTGGCGCAAATACCATCATCGCCTAATTAGTATACACTGGAAGTGCAATCATAGAGGAACATTTTGCTGCAAACTGTGCCTCCATAAGTGCCCGTGGAGCAGAGTTATGACAAATTTCATAAGGAGACCTAAATCGGCCATTTTCTGAGAATTTGCCAAGGGGGGACCAAGGCAAAATGCTCAAAAAAGTAGGCCGACTATACGGGCTTCAAAAACACCTTGGCGCAAATCGCATCATCGTTTAATTAATATGCTCTTGAAGTGCAATCATAGAGGAACATTGTGCTGCAAACTGCGCCTCCATAAGTGCTGGTGGAGCCGAGTGATGACAAATTTGCCAAGAAGACCTAAATCGGCAATTTTCTGAGATTTTTCCAAGGGGGGACCAAGGGAAAATGTTCAAAAAAGTAGGCCGACTATACGGGCTTCAAAAACACCCTGGCGCAAATCGCATCATCGCCTAAATACTATGCACTTTAAGTGCAATCATAGAGGAACATTTTGCTGCAAACTGCGCCTCCATAAGTTCCCGTGGAGCCGAGTTATGACAAATTTGCCAAGGAGACCTAAATCAGCCATTTTCTGAGATTTTGCCAAGGGGGCACCAAGGGAAAATGCTCTGAAAAGTAGGCCGACTATACGGGCTTCAAAAACACCCTGGCGCAGATCGCATCATCGCCTAATTAGTATGCACTTGAAGTGCAATCATAGAGGAACATTTTGCTGCAAACTGCGCCTCCATAAGTGCCCGTGGAGCCGAGTTATGACAAATTTGCCAAGGAGACCTAACTCGGCCATTTTCTGAGATTTTGGCAAGGGGGGACCAAGGGAAAATGCTCAAAAAAATAGGCCGACTATACGGGCTTCAAAAACACCCTGGCGCAAATCGCATCATCGCCTAATTAGTATGCCCTTGAAGTGCAATCATAGAGGAACATTTTGCTGCAAACTGCGCCTCCATAAGTGCCCGTGTAGCCGAGTTATGACAAATTTGCCAAGGAGACCTAAATCGGCCATTTTCTGAGATTTTGCCAAGGGGGGACCAAGGGAAAATGCACAAAAAAGTAGGCCGACTATACGGGCTTCAAAAGCACCCTGGCGCAAGTGGCATCATCGCCTAATTAATATTCGCTTAAAGTGCAATCATAGAGGAACATTTTGCTGCAAACTGCGCCTCCATAAGTGCCCGTGGAGCCGAGTTATGACAAATTTGCCAAGGAGACCTAAATCGGCCATTTTCTGAGATTTTGCCAAGGGGGGACCAAGGGAAAATGCTCAAAAAAGTAGGCCGACTATACGGGCTTCAAAAACACCCTGGCGCAAATCGCATCATCGCCTAATTAGTATGCACTTGAAGTGCAATCATAGAGAATCATTTTGCTGCAAACTGCGCCTCCATAAGTGCCCGTGGAGCCGAGTTATGACAAATTTGCCAAGCAGACCTAAATCGGCCATTTTCTGAGATTTTGCCAAGGGGAAGCAATTGAAAATGCTCAAAAAAGTAGGCCGACTATACGGGCTTCAAAAACACCCTGGCACAAATCGCATCATCGCCTAATTAGTCTGCACCTGAAGTGCAATTATAGAGGAACATTTTGCTGCAAACTGCCCCTCCATAAGTGCCCGTGGAGCCGAGTTATGACAAATTTGCCAAGGAGACCTAAATCGGCCACTTTGTATGTATGTATGTATGTATGTAAATCTTTATTTATACACGGAAAATCATCAGTTAAGCTTAAGTTAAAAACTAAAACTAATTACAACTGCTTTACATGATTGCCGTGTGGGAATCCGATATATCAGCTACCTTCTTAAATATTTCGCTTAAAATGCTTAACGGATGCAGCATTTTTTAAGTTTTTGGGCAAGTTATTCCATAGCATGGCCCCGCTGTAGGAGAAGCTT
>OZ026599.1:34624085-34644085 GCA_964020085.1 Micromussa lordhowensis | reverse complement strand
TTCATTTAAGCCGTTTTTGTTTGCCTGGTTGCGGGAATATTGCACTGTTTCAGCAGTTCCATGGTTAGCTTGAAGTCCTCGCCTTGACCAAAATACACCCAGTATGGAACTATTTTGCAAAACAAAATCATGTTCTACTATCAAACTTTTTTCCTTCTTCAAATACGTTCTTTATTAGACTGTTCTTAGCAAATACCAAGAAAAAAAATCGGGGGTCACCGTGGTCGTTTAATAGAAAATGAGCATTTATTTTGCTATCAAGGTTAGTTTGAGAGAATTTGGTTTTATCAACTGGGTTGATAATGTGAATTGTCCACCGTAAAGAGATTCGGAAGCTGACTTTTCGAGCGTTAGCCCTTCGTCTTTCGCTCCGACGAAGGGCTAACGCTCGAAACGTCAGCTTCCGAATCTCTTTACGGTGGACAATTCACATTATCAACCCAGTTGATAAAACCAAATTCTCTTGTAATACTCCCACCGACGTAGCACCACAGTTTCTTTAGAAACTTGCCCCCTTTATAGTTTGAAAGAAGTCTCTTAGGTTTTGTACGCGCACGCGCTCATGTGCGCGCGCTAATGACGCGAAAATCGTGCGCAGTAGGGATGCGCAATGCAATAATAAGGAATTCCCTTAAGAGGGATTACCTTGGGTATAAGGCCCATATCGGGGATTCACTCTCTTACCTTGATAATCTCTTGCTTGTGGTGATTGACAGGAGCTAACCTTTACGTAATATGGAATTACGCACTCTTTCCTTTTAAAATAGATATCTTGAGGTATTCTAGTTAGACGAGTTGCTTTATTGACTTTTGGCAATACTAGTTACAATCAGTTTTTATGCGTTCATCCTGACGAGCATATTTTGCCAACGTAGCGTTTTTACCAGTGGAAATAAAAAAAACCTAATAAATTCATGTTGAATATTTTGTCAGTATTATTCTTATCTTAACAAGTTTTTGTAGATTTTGAGAAATTCAGCATTGTTCTAAGGTGAAACAAGATTACTGTTGCTGTTATGATAAGATCTGTTGTCAAGACAACAGCGAAAAGTAATACTATCGCTATTTGTGACTTGGCGAATGATTTTCAAACAACGTTTTCCTTTCTAACCCTGCATCCTACTTTGACAGGTTTCAGTTGTAATTATAAAGCAAGAAAGACGCAGTTAGATTGTTCTTTCTACCGTGAAACTCATACAGAGTTAAAGATGATTTCCAGTCCATACTGCGCACTCTCGGCAGTTTGTTTACTTTTTTTGCTTTGATTCATGTATGTTGTAATCTAATGCAACATTTTGCAACTACTTACATGAATTAATTTCAAAGAAGCTGTTGGGAAAAGAACTTAAAATGCTTCAAAGATAAGGCATGTGGTTCGTAACGAATAACATCGATTCGCATTTCATCGAGACTCGCGGCAAACATTCGGGTGCTGAGACAGCGCAGTAACGACTGGAAATCGTCTTAATGCTCCCCCTTTATTCGAAAACTTCGTTATTATCTGGTCCGAAAAAAAACCAAACAGTTATTTCATATTTAAAAGCCTCTCGAAGCTGACTACCTCATTTATCCGACCACGTTTTGAAGATCCGGAATGTATTTTGTTTTAATGCAAATATTTTGTTTTTAATATTTGGTATAAACGCTCTACAGTTCGATTCCTCAATGCACAAATTAAAAGTGTAGACTGGGAAAAGCAAACCATTTGGCACAACACTGACTTGCTATTTTCAAGTACTAAAATATTTTTTTTTCATCTGCACAACTTACATGAACGGGATTTAGGAGGTGAAACTATGGTGTATCAAAGGAAAAACAAACACGAAAAAACGAGACGGTTTTATAAAATACGCGTTGCTACCTTCAAATAGGCTTGACTTTAGTTTTGTGATCTAATTCTGAGACGTCAACAACTTGAACTCTTTATCAATTCAAGATACTTTTTGACAATTTTTCGACTTATTAATTAAAATTAAGGTGGCTCTCAACCCCATCTACAGAAAAATTTTAAACGTTTCTAAATTGCGACTTATCTTGCTAAATAAAATTTGATAGTACACAAAAAATTCACTGTGCCGTCAGTATTGAATAACAAGCTCTTAAAGCTATAACTAAGGGTGTTTTTACGAGGGCATACTGTTGCTATGGCAACCTATTGTTTCACGAAAATGATAGCAACGTATTCACCAATGATTGGGCAGTTTTTTGATACCATGATTATAGCATCAACTGATAAAGAGTGGTTATAACGACCCACACGAATCTAAGTCTTGGAAACTGCTTTGAGCCATCTTAATGAGACACTTAAATTTGAATATGACCTGTTTCGTTCTTTGTGGAAGAAAATGCTTTCCATAGTTAACGAGAATGTCGGTCATCATTCTGTCTGATACATTCGTCGAGTTAAAATCGATCAAATTATAACGCAATTGAACAATACTCTTTGTCTCTTACTTCTACGATACTCTCATTCCAGAACAATTTAACTGTATTGCTGGTTTTCAGTGTCACGCTATTCAAAATAGACTAAACTAAAAAATCAAAACCGTTCAATAGATTAAGTCCAGAATCTGGAAATAGAAAGAAGGTACATATGCAAAGACTCTCGCCAAGATTCAGATCACAGCAATTTTTCTCATGGAAGATATGCGAAGAAACGTTTTCCCCAAATTTATAGAGATTTGTATGGAGACGCCATGCTGGTGCCCATGTACATGGGCACCAACATGGCGGCCGGAAACCAGCAGAAAATCTGTCACTGAGTTTTGCTACGAAAGAGTGAATTTATCTCTCGAATAACTCAAAAACGTAACAATAGTACTTTATTCTAATACAAGAACTGTTCAGATAGCAGACTTTCCCGAAATAAGTCACCTTTTAAACCAACATAACAGCTCTCTCGCCCGTCATGTAAATGTCACGTCACGCAGAAGCTTAGAAATTCAAGGGTAGTCTATCACTAAACCAAGAACCCATTCGGAGTGAAAATATGTATGAATATTAGTTTTTAGCTGCTCTCATACACCATGAAAGTAAAATTTCAGGAGGATCAATATTTCTGAAGTTTAAAATTTAGTGACGTCATGTGAAAACCAGCAATTGGTTGTCTCTTTCCATTTTTTTGCCCTGTGCTACTAAATTATTTTTAAAATTAGATCTAAACAATGGTTTCCATGAAGGCAACTTTTTTTCTGGAAAGTGCTTTTTATGTTTTTTAAAATGAGCCCATTCAAGACTGCTTTGCTGTAAATATTTGGTGAAATATTAAATATAGAATACGATTTGTAATATTTGTTCTATATTTAAGCCGAGTGGAAAGAGGTTTTAAGCACCTCGAAGCTAAGCACCTCATTGATGAGACCTCCACGTTTTAAAGATCGGAAAATGTTTTGTTTTAATATTAATATTTTGTTTCTAATATAATTACTGCAAAATTACTAGTCAGGACTCCACTGTGACTGTTATTGTAACTTGATTTGTTTATTTAAAGGAGTCTCAACAGTCTATCATTTTTCTAACAGCTGTACTTTGAAGGATGAATATTGCCATGTTTAACGCGTGATGCTACAATAATGGTAACATACAAATTCCCAATCATTGGTAAACAAGTTCTATTCATATCTTTTACATAACAGGTTGCCATCGCAACAATTTGACCTGGTAAAAACGCCCTTAACTTTAGCTTTAAGCGCTTATAACGATAACGTTAAGGTGCATATTTTTGCAAAGTTTAAAAAAATTATCCGGAGTGGGTTCACGGCCACCTTAAATTAATTTATTTTCCTGGAAACTAGCAGTTCACGTAAAGATGTTATGAGAGTTCCCATAGCCCCAGCTACTTTTCGTTATGTGACTTGCAACATGAACAGTTGCCCATGCATCACGCTCACAAATACTTCCACAATTCCGATTGGTCAAATGCTTTGTTTTCTTTTCCTCGTGTATCATCTGTTCATTGCTCTGTTTGTTTCTCTGTTTCTTGTTTTTATTCCCCATGGTTTGGGAAATAGACCTCTCTCTCCCCGAAAAATATGTAATCCCAAAAAGAAAAAACCCTTCTAGCTTTAAGCCCGCCAAAATATAAGCCGCTAAGGGTATATCTTAATTTCGATCTTATAGAAGAAAACGCAGTCTTTTTTTTATTATAACCCCACTGTTGTAGAATTCTATGCCGTTGCAATATGATATTAATGTTTATTTAACGACTGTACAATTTTCTCTAAGCTATGGTAGTCTTATGGTGTGATGCATACTCTGTTTTGTGCTTCACTTCGATATGTTCATACTTTCACGATGTGGTGTATTTACTTGCACCTAAAGATTTTGGCAAACAACATCCTTTCCAAATATAACCCCAACACTTTGAAACGCAGTTTGGCTTCCAAAATTAAAACCCTTCTGATATTGCCCCCACCTCCACCTGCCAGAAAATAGACATAAAAACTGTTGACTTGAAAGAGTATTAGCAGCAGAAGCTACGCCGAAGCTTTGGGAAGCTGTTCGCATTGAAGATCGGATAATGAAAAGAAAACAGGTTAAATAATCTATGGAAATGCATAGCTGTCTAGACTGAATAAATCGATGCAGAAACAAAAGCTAAATAAGTCGTGAAACATGTCTATGGAAACTACTAGTTGCCCCGAAAATTAGTCTTTTTCGATGGAAAATATTTGTTCTATTGTGCTACAAAAATTTATTTGCCGGGGTAAACTATACTTGAAAGCAGCCGTTCCACATATGCCATCATAGCAAATGATGACAACCTCCACTACGTTATAAAACAGGCTGGTTTCACGACGCCTGTCTAATTTTGGTATCTTAATCATACTATAAGTTAAGAGTCAAATTTTTCGACAATTTCTCCAGTGCTTAGTTCCTGGTATACCAAGAGGATAATTTGGCAAGCAAAGCAGGAACAGATGATTGCGTCTGTCCTGGAAAAGGCCTAGTTAATTGTTCTAAAAACTTAGAAACCATAACCTACTGACAATCGCTTGACTTCGGCTTGCTTTAGTCATATTTGCCGATGTTGTGGCTCATTATTTTCCAGTCTGGGAACTCTCGGTAACTTTTTTATCCTGCAGGATTAGCTGACAACCGGGTCACTGATACATCAGTTTTTCAGCCCTTAATTTCAGCATCGTAATTTTTATGTCTTTACTTCTTAAAATTTGGTATCACAACAAGACAATGTCCAGTGGCCAAACGATTTATTCCCTTATGATGGTAATGATATAGCAAGGAGACAAAAGATTTTGATAACAATCTTATCCTTACTGAAACTATTAAATAGCAAAGGAAAGAGGAATAAGATACGATGGAAATAGTGAATGTATTTTCATCTTGCTAATATTATCCACAGTTTAAGCTTGGATATTTTGCAGTTCAGAGAACCACAAGTTCCTTAGTGTATATCTCTATATGATACCAAATACCAAAATGAGCTGGCTGTATCACCTTTTCCGCCCTCTTAGAATACACTTTTATCGAAACTACTTATATTGTCGAGGGAGATGTTCGAATTTTTATTATTAGCAGAGGAAGCAATCAAAATTAAAGAGACAACGTTCTTAAAATTTGGTGGCACAACAAGATAATGTCCGGTAGCGAAACGATTTGTTGCAGTAAAAAAATCCTCGATATAGTAATGATATGGTAAGGAGACATAATATGTTGATCACACCCTTCTCCAAACTGAAAACCATCAAATAGTAAATGGAAGAGGAACAAAAAAGCTACGATAAAAACAGTGAATGTATTTTTCATCAAGTTCACATTATTGTACACAGTTTTTTAACCTAATATATTTGAAGCTTGGAGGGCCACGAGTTTATTGGAGTGTTTCTCTATATTAAGTTCAGCCCTTTTCTTAAAGAAATAGTTTACTTATCTCAAATAAGCTGTTTCCAACTGTCCACTACCACAGAGCAGGAAGCTTCACACTTTCCTTTCCGAGCGTAGTAAAAACATGAAACATTGATCTATTTGGGAAAGGTTATTTAATATGACTAGGGCCCAGAAAAAAGATCGAAATTGAAGCATGGGTTTTTCGATTCGCAAACCCTCCAGACATTTATTTAACAAATGCTGAGTGAAAAAATTCACTAATTTTGTACGCCATATTACCTTATTTTCAGTTAAGTTTCTTTTACCGGACACCTTTGATAACATTGTTTAATACACTGATGGGTCACCCGGTAATTATCGTGTGCATTCCTGTCGCACCAACATCAAGAAATTCACAATTCTTTACCAAGGACCTAGAGTCTGGAACTGTCTTCCTGCCTCTATTACCAATTTGTCAAGCTTTCCTACGTTTAAGAACAAAATGCTGGAGTTTTTATTAAAATAGTTTCAGAGATAGTTTCTGCCGCACTCCTTCGCAACCCTTATCTTGTTTAATATTGTGATGTACGAGGTGGCCTATGCTATAGGCCTGGTGGTTTCCTGAGTTCTCCTCGCCTAACAACCTGCTGTATATTTTTAAAATTTGTTATACACATCAAGGCAAATATATAAATTACGATATCCTGTTAAAATATTCGTAATTATTATAATTGTTATTATTATGTTGTTGTCAGCGTTTCAGTTTTTAGGGTGCTCCCCTCTTCTTTCCAACTAACAAGGAAGGACCCCCTCCCAGTCTACTCTCTGTAAAGAATCGAAACTTTCACAATGAGCAAATTGTGACATAATCAAAACATCCTAGGACGTATATTGACCTAATGATTGACGCGTTGCTCAGAGTGCTCTCAAGTTAATATTTTCCAAAAAATTTCGAATCGAAAAAAAAACCTGAGCCATGATGCTCCCAAACATATTTCAAAATTGAACCGTGCAAGGCGTGTTTTTCTCAATTCTGTGCGATAATATGGCAGTTTTAAAAATGACTATTTCAAATTCTTCTTTAACAAGCAACAATGAAATTATTCCAAAGATGATCATCAATATCTTTGTACTTAACTTTGACCTCAAAATGAGCCATTTCGATCAAAACTTTAAACGCTGTAGAAATCATTGTTTCAACGCATGCAAAAAGAGTTTGAGATTGCATTTCTTTGCGTCATTCTCACGTTCAATGCATGAAGCTTAAGAGCTCTGTTTAGCTACGATGATCCAGTGGCAACAAGTTCCTTGACCTGATCATTGTTGTTCCAGTTGCTTTGTTGTAACCCTGACATGTTTTTAGAGCTTCCCCTCCCCCCACCTGCTTGGGGTGTCCATAATTTCCAGTTCTGCAGGATAATTAATTTCTTACATTCGACAGCAAACAGTTGATTAATTTCGCATGGACTTCCTACAGCAATATAATTATGCACTGATAATCATCGAGACGTCAAGGAATTTTATTTTGTTTAAAGATGATTTCCAGTCGGTACTGTGCACTCTCGAGAGTTTGTTTGCGTTTTTTGTTTCACAACATGTAAATATTTCGCAACTACTTACATGAAGTAAATTCAAAACAACCGCCATTATGGATGCGAAGCGGTTGAAGCTTTATGCTTCGAATTCATTCTTCCTCATATCACCTGATGAAACAACTTTGCAGCTGTAAAAATTACTGAACCTGTTGGAACAAGAACTTGAAAGGCCTCAAAGATAAGGTATGTGGTTCGTAACGAATAATATCGATTCGCATTCCATCGAGTGGGAACTTATAATTATAAACATTAGGGTGCTAAGACTGCGCAGTACGGACAAGAAATCATCTTTCATTGAGCTCTACACATTTTTCTTGGATAGAAAATCTTGTACAAGCGTATTCTAATCAAAAATCACAGGCGCAGCGATGTGACGTCTTTTTGATCACCTAAAAGACCTTAAAATAATTACTCAGGCCAATCGCCTTGGAGATTTGAAAACTTTGCTGCCCTGCTCTAGCATTGCTATCGGTAAATGCTTAAGCCAAAAGAACTCATAATGGAGAATGCCTATTCTGCAAGTTTGTTTCAGTTGTTAAACATTTATCTGAATGGTGAAAGTATCACACTCACTTACAAGACACTTGCTTATTTCTGCCAAAGGTAATTCCCTAATTGCTTTGCCTTTGATTTTTTGACTTTAATACGCAACCACTCTTTCTCTAGCTCTTATTTTCCCGCGCTTTAGCGCCAGTCAAGTCAATTTGTTACAAGTCCTCATTGGTTCATTGTTGCTTATGATTGATCTCATCAAGACAATTCTATTAACATAATTAACTTTTTCATTTGTTACTGATTGACAAGGTTGCGCCACCAATACTCCCCAGCCCCGGAGATGAGCTAAGGAACCCATTTGCGAGCTAAATTTTGTTTAAGTATCTGATTATAAAGCTCTCTACTGCTTGAGGTGTGTTGTATTTGATTTCAATCGCATAATTGAAGAAAATGTCTGTGTTTCAAATCGTCATGTTCAGGGAGTTTATTTAACCTTATCCAAACTAGGACGGGAACGGAGAGTGCCTGCGTTGAATTTAACCGTTTGTAAATTTTCCATATTTATTCAATAAAAGGTAACAAACTTTACGACTTCATCGGAATTTTTCTGTAAACAATTTGGTATAACATGTTTCATGACGTTTTTACATTTTTAAAGTCTTTGGTAGGAGGTGAACGTGTATCATCCAACTAATAATTCACCATTAATATGTGATATTTCACAATTTTGAATAAAAACGACCGCATTTAAAATCATCTCCATCAATGAGGTCCTATCATATGCTTTGTGGTTCAATGCCCTAAAATATACCGCTAGGACTGATTGTTCTAATGATGATCAGTTTAATTTTAATCACCCTGAATAACGAAACCTAGCTGATGGTATCGTACTTGAATTGTATTTCGTAGTGGATAACTGGTAATCAAACTTGTGAACCGATATTGATCAGCCGATCCGCCGAGTCCACTCCTGAAGGTAGGACAGTCATCCCACCACCGGTGCACATAAAACGCAAAATTTCAAATCGGATATTGAAAGATTTGCTGGGTGGAATGTTTAAGTATCACAAAACCTGTACGCTTTTCAAAAGAAGCATACTCTAAGTAAACTAATAAGAGCAAGATGCGTCCAATATTAAGGCTAAGTTCCCAAAGCTAAGTAAACGTTGTTTTCGAGAGACGGTTTTATTTTTTTTTTCTAAAAGAGCCCCGCAATCATTTTGGTCTAGGTTGTGCAAAACGGGATTCAGGTAATTTTCAGTCCGTTTAATAATTGAACCCTGCATCATCTCGGCTATGCTTTGAGCGTTAGGAGAAAAACTTGAAAACCTTTTCCAGAGCGATCGAAACATGCAGCTCTGCAGTGAGTAACATCAGCGCGGGAAATCTGTAATATGGTCGGTCAAATTTATCGGAAATTGAGTTATCAAAAGGATCACGTTAATGGCTCAACAGGTTAAATCAAATTGACGTTCATTAACTTATCTGAACTTCCATGCGTAGAGATGTTTCAACTTGGAGGGATCGTTTGGAATGACTGAAATACTGAAAGCCGAGTTCGGTATAGCCGGGTGAACATGGCCTCCAAGACTCTAGTGCAGTAATCCCTTCGGACACGGCTGCTAGGACGTTTGACTAGAAAAAACAATACAACAGACAAGTGTGACTACAAAATTTAAATGAACATCACAAGTGATGGCAATAAGAATTCAAAATTCCTGAGTGTCACAAGTGAATTTGGACTGCCTGCAACAAAACTAAGACTGTAGCTCCCTAGCGTAATACACGAGAGTAAATCCTGAAGCCAAGAAAAGGGATGACTGAATGGCATTTCAACACAATTATTTCCTAAGGAATAAACGCATGGAAAAATAAATAGCAAAATTAAGTCCCCATATCGGAATAAACTTTTATCAAAACTACTTACTACTGCGGGAAATGATAGAATTTTACTAATTAGCGGATAACGCTACCAAAACTGAGAGGCAGGAGAAAACCAGGCCAGGAATTTGCAACATAAGCTATGTCCTCGCCATTTCAAGCACAGAAAAATACCTACGCGGTTACCCTCCAAATCTGGAAATTTTCAAATTGTAATAGAACAAGGGCTTTAGGTAGACAATTGAGAATACGAAACGAAACTGTTAACCTACAGTTTTACGACTGCCTAAACCAAATATTTTGGCAACTCCGCTGTATTTCGACAACCAACACGGCATGGATATCTGCACGTCTTCATGACAGAATGGATATGCCGTTTAAGTATCAAACAGTTTTGGTCCAAGCCAGCAAAAGCAACTAAAATCTATAAACTAGGAGGATGAATCACAACTCAAAGAAGAGAGGAAACATGAACTTATCTGAGGCGAGCACATCGGAGAGAAAGATGACCATTCATCTTCCCGAGACATCGTCGACCAACACCGAAATGGGTGTGTCGTTTGACACTTGCTTACATTTGTCTATTGAAATTCATGTATTCCGAAATGCGTGCTATGTTTAAAATGCACCATACCATTCTAGATGTTTCATGTCTTTGGTTCATTGGATTGTACAATACGACGAGAATATCACGCCCTCCAAGGTCAAATGATGACTGCTATAAATAATTGCGTCACTGACTTTGCAAGGTTTTCAAATTAAGGCGTTGTTGAATTAAAGAACTGAAAAATGCAAAGCGATCAATTGTCTGTACAAGGTGATCTGACTGCAACCGTGACAATTCTATCACGTCAAATGCAACGTCGTTGGTATTTTATTTTATCCTACGGCAATTGGGCGCAATGAAATTTTGGAAAAAGTGCCAGTTTATTCATTTCTCGTTTGGCACGCCCTATTTGTTGCTACCAAATATTCATGATTTTTCGCATTTCCTTTCAGCCTTTAGAAGTTTCTTTGTATTGTTAATTGACGTGTTTTCGCTATATTTAGTTCTTTGTTTTTCGAAACCGCTTTGGTTATCGCTTTGTTACATCGCTCGGTTTATCGATTTGTTATACCGCTTCGCTTCACATCACACCGTTTTTACAAGGTTTTAAAGCGTCCACGTAGCGTCTCAACGCGTCGCTTCAATAAACTTTCTCTTAACCTGCTGGAGTCGCGATATTCTGACTCCACTCACACGAGAAATTCAATGTGAAAAGTTTATTGAGGATGAGGCAGTCAGCCATAAGCCGTGCGATTCAATGTATCCCACTTCTATTAATTATTCGTATGTTTACCTCACAAAAGTAACTTAAGATTCCAAAATTCAGAAACTGTGCTACGCTACACACAAAAAACACTTAAAAACCAACTTTTAGATGTGGCCAAAAAATATGTGGAAACGTATTCCTCATCTAATGCAGCAGCGCGACACCCGGAGGAAAGGGCACTCTACATCTAATTTACACGAGTTGATCAAATCGAAAACGTAATCCTAAAAAAAATTAAAAAAAAAATAAAACGGGCGAACACTCTGCCTGACCGACCTAGAATGACTTAGATCTCCCATCAAAAACCTAAAATAGTGCTTAAGCAACCCGAGATGCACCGTGAATCTCTCCAACGTGCCGTCAGAATAATAATTTCTGACTAATTCGTCCCTCAAACGTCAGAAATTACATTTTGTTGTGGCAATCGTTTCTAAAGCACGTTAAGAATTATTAGGCACGTCCGAGCGACACTTGTAATTCACGTTGTTGACGTCCTGTGAGAAACGTAACGTCTTTCCTCACACCAATTGACATGCAAAACTCTTTCTACTGTCAACCAAATTTTTAACGGTAAATCTGACGAAAGCTTTAAACACTCGTTATGAAAGTCTACATTTTAAAATGGTATAAGACTAACGTAAATCTTCTAAACTTAAATAAATTCACGTCGTTTAGAATAATTGTAGTTTATCCAAACCAGCCATTGTTCCACGGAAAGCTGATTAAGAATTGGGGAAAATTGGACCCATTGTTCTGAACAATGAGGCGGATCCAGAGCACAGGCCAGGAAGTATACAATAAACAAAATAGGGGGAAGGGGGCTGGGGGGTTGGGCGGGTGGGTACTTCCAATAGAAAAAATATCTATCTACCCTTCCTAACATCCCCACCCAACCCAAACAACCCTTTTCCGTCCCTTTCGAAAGAACGCACTTCTAACGAGTGGCCGCAGGTTTTACGGGAAAATAGAGGCACACCAGATGGGGCAATACACATTTATAGCCTTGAATAAGTTAAATAGTGCGAGTCCCATGGTTTCCATCACATTCCAACACTTAATCAGCTCCCGTTGGGAATACTGGCCGAATAGTGTGCATGCCCGTTCAGGAAAAAAAATACAACTTGAACACTCTGAATGCATGAAAACCGCACGCCTTTGAAATTTTAGACATTTTTCTGCTTCTAAATGCCTTTCTTGGCTTTAATTGAATGATAATCAATCTTTCCGGTCCTTTATTGCCATTGACTGCCGACTTTTAGAGTACTGGCCCAGTTTGTCACCCGGGTTGCTATCAACCGGATAAATCACCATCAAGCGGATATCGTGATTTGTTTTGTTAACACTTATCCACTGGATAGCGATTTATCCGGTGGTAAGTGTTATCCAGCCTGCTGGAGAAGGGTCAAGAGTACTTGCTGATCAGCAGTACCTGGGTTAGTACTAGGTGTAAGACCTCACTATTATGTCCCGAGATACACCCATACTTTATGCCTTCCGCCAATTTACTGCAGAAAAAGCTGGAACCCTCACCCTTGTATTACCCAAAAAGTTATGACCCTGCCCACGCTAAAAGATGCAGCGGGATCAACTTTTACCTTTGGCAGTTCATAACAGAAAGCATGTTGCTCTCCTCCCTGATCTTACACAGGTAGCAACGCGAGAGGATTGTCATAATGGCTTTCATCACTTTCTTCCTCTTCTTCAGAGCTTGAAGAACCAAATTCTGCTCATTCAAAGTCCACCTCCTCATCTTGATCCTCGTTCTCTGATGAAAGAGTGGCTTCAACAAACTCTTTGTCACTATCTGTTCCTGTTGCGTTGCCGAGTTTGTTAAATTGCTTAATATATGTCTTTGCACTTCAGTCAATTTATCTCTCTTCAAAGGATGAGTCTTCAGATGATGGTATTGTACGTGTCTGTCCAACACAGCACCTGTTTCCATCAATGAATATGCCAACCTAATCATAGTCTTGATGCCAACTCAGTCATAGTCTACAGACACTGCAGTTCGGATCTGTTCAATTTCAGAGGCCTTTGGCCGACCAAAAGCCATGAAAAGAGGAGAAATTTGGCTGGATACCTCAATCCAGCAACTCAGAAAGCCCAGTTTATGAATAATTGCCTTCCCAAGTACTATAAGTCATTTCATGGGGTAAGCTGTAGTGGTCCACGAGACTTGGTTAAACTTTTTCATGACGTAGGGAGGCGCCGATACGACATACAGGGACACGTATCGAAAATCACCTCATCCATCGACGCAATATTGAGCACGAATAATCCTGGTGGTGCTGGAAAATTTTACACGAACGATTATGTCCTTGTCCCAGCTTGGACGCTCAGAGACGGTTACTAGAGAACATATCAGATATGGAAAGACGCATTAAAGCTCACCTCAACACCCTGTTTCACTCAAAGACTAGTTATTTGATACGAGGAGAAGAGTATATTTGATGAATATGTTATTACAAGGCTTAATGGAGCTAAAAAAAGAATAAACAGTAATTGAAATATCTTAATGAGAAACTTGATCAATGCAAAGACATGTTACGCGGTGTGTTACTGTTGAAAAAAATCAAGAAAAAGATCACAGAAACAGAAGAAAAGTAAGAGTAAAACAGGAAACTACAGAGCGAAAGTAAAAATTTTGAACAGCTTTTGTGAGCAGACTTAAATTCAGATGTTATTGACAATGTGAATGTAGAATCTCTTGCAAGCCTTTCAGTTAGACATGTCAGGTGGCTGACAATAATGGCAACGAATGGTCACCTAACAGAAAGAGCCTTTACATTAGCACGAGACAATCTACAACGTTTTATGGAAGAAAGCGAGGAAGAACTGGTTGCAGATGCAAGTCTCTTTGGGGAAGATAGTGACAGCTTGACAGAGAATATAGGTGACTAAACCTTAAAGTGCCCATATCATCAAAATGTTTATTTTCCCATCTGATTCTATGTTTCATGCAATGAACTTCTGCGAACAAATTTTTCGATTTGGATAAAAAGCGATTTTTTATGAAGTTTTAAAAACCTGAAAATCCTATTTTCTTGCGGTCGAACCGTGCCGCTGATCACAGCATCGACATGCTCAGAATAATGACGTAGATTAAGGAACGTGTGATTTCAGGCTTGACTTATCTGGCTTGTTTGACCTCTGTGAATTTAGCTTCGTAGTCCATGCAAAATGCTCCTTTCCAGCATTTTGTATGAGCTACTTACTAATTTGAACGATTTTAAAACTGCTAAAAAAGATTGCATTTTATCCAAATCGAATTTTTTCTTTCACAGAAGTTCATTGGGTGATATATAGAATCAGATAAGAAAATGAAAAATTTGACGACATGGCTACTTTAAATATTGTGATGCTCCATTGAGAGTATGTTGTGGGTTTAATTCATTTATACTGTTCCAACATTTAATACATGTATTTGTTGATTAGTTGGTTCTGACAGAAAATCTTCGAGAACGTTTAGATATAAAATGTTTTGGGTTGGATTTAGGCGTGGTTTCCTTCTACTCGGGAAAATGCAATGCAGTTTTAGTAAATCACTACAATCCTGAATGTAAAGTTATCTGAATGACTGAAAGTTGACATTTGATTCCTCTTTACAGGTATCGAGGAATAGACATTAGAATCGAGGATGATCACTGAGAAGAACCTGATGTTCTTACTGCTGAATGCCTAAAGGAGGTGAAAGATATTGAAAGGCTGACGAACAGTGTAGAAACAGCGAGGCTTAAAGAATCAAAAGGACTACTCAAGTCAATGGAATATCTTGTTATAGATCTACTGACTCTATACCGAAAGACACTCCCCATACCTCTCCCACCCCTAGCGACAAAAAGGCAAACAATTCCCAAGGCGAAGTCAGTGTTCGAGTCAAATAACTTGTTAGCTCAGTTGATAGAGCACTGCACGGTATCGCAGAGGTCATGGGTTCGAATCCCGTTTAGGCCTGAATGTTTTTCAGGCTTTAATTTCACAGCTGCTTAAGTTGTTTGTATATCTGCGATGATAAACCATGTCCGCTGTTCAAATATATGATATTTCATATATTCATTTCCATCAAACCTTTTGTTACTCTAGAATGTCTCTAGCAACCTGTCGAGACATAAGTTTTCCAACCACTTTTAAAACTTGTCCACGAGTGTGACGCTTAATTGAGTAAGTCTGTTGAAGTAATTCCTTGTACCGACATGGGAAACAGTTAAAAACTATTTTACTGAATCAGTGTTCGTCGATCTCTCAAAAACGTGGAATCATTTCGCTGATCCCTATGAAAAATAAAAGTGAAAGTGAAGAATTATCATCGCAGTACGTATATTTTCTAATTCAAGCAATTGAAAAGAAGAAGCCTGAAAAAAAAAATCAGGGCTTTAACGGGATTCGAACCTGTGACCTCCGCGATACCGGTGCGATGCTCTACCAACTGATCTTTGAAGCCACACATTGGGAGCGAGGTCAATTTATTGAGTTCACATCTTCCCGTGAGGAATGAAATGATGTGATGTATATACGAAATAATTCACATATGAGCTGCGGTTGTAGATAAAAGTGGAGAATGATCATCGCAGTATATTTTCCAATTTAAGCAATTGGAAAGAAGAAGCCTGAAAAGAAAATCAGGCCTGTTGAAGCCCTGATTATTTTCAGCCTTCTTTTCAATTGTTTAAATTGGAAATTATACTGCGATGATCATTCTTCAATTTCATCTACAACCGCAGTAAGGTGTTTATATATGAATTATTTCGTACATACATCACAAAAATAAAAGTCTCGAGCATTTAAAGAGCTGGAGACCCATCTCCTTACTAAACACAGAGAAAATTGCAACCAAGACCATCGCAGTACGTTTAGAATGAGTTTTGCCGTTGATCGTTTATCCATGCCAAACAGGACGGAAGATATTGACTTATTTCGGACGCGATGTCGCTTACAAAGCAGAGAATATACCCAGTGTCGTGACTTGTCTTGACTTCTAAAAAGCGTTCGATTCGATCGAATAGTACTACCTCCAAAATTGTTCCGGCGCTTTAAACTTAGTTCCTCACTTCCGTCGCCGAGTCAGTGTATCCTATAACGACATTTTTAGTTGTATTATAAATAATGGCTTTGCTTGTCAGCAGTTACTGCTGCAACGAGGTGTCAGACAAGGGTGGCCGCTGTATAGCCTAGTTTTTGTCATTGGTAAAGGGATTCTTGACCGCGCAGTAAGTCACTCGAGTTCCATTAAAGAGATTGAAATTGAACCCGGAAAATATGTAAAACTCGCACAGTATGCGGATGATATCAGCGTGTTACAGGTGCTCAATCCATTCACAACCTCTTCATTCTGCTAGCAATGTTTGAAAAGTGGTCCGGACTGAAAACAATGGTTTTTCTTGTAAGCAGTTACTGCTGCAACGAGGTGTCAGACAAGGCTGGCCGCTGTATAGCCTACTTTTTCTCATTGGTATAGAGATTCTTGACCGAGCAATAAGTCGCTGGAGTTCCATTAAAGGGACTGAAATTGATTGTAAAACTTGCAGAGCATGCGGATGTTATCAGCGTTATTGTTTAGAGAGGCTCAATCCATTCACAAACTCTTTGACCTGCTTGCTTTTTTTTGCTCCGGGCTGAAAACAAACCAGTCAAAATCTGAACTGCTGTGGTTATAATCACAACGTTTCTCCTCCCTTTTCGACAACAGTAAATCTTGGTGTTTCATTTCAAGAACTTCCATTGCCCTACGACATCTTAATGTCTAAATGGGCCTTGCATTTAAGGGACTTGTATACAAAGCAGGAAGCTATACAATGGATTAGCCGTGGTACCTCTTTTAATTTGTTCCCCCTCTGTTTCACATCAAGTTTTTCAACTAACTACTCGCTATTGTAGTTTCAAAGCTCATACCAGTCACTCATCCATACGAGCATCACACAAATAACCATAAGTAACCTGTACTTTATTTTAACAAGAATATACAATGCGTGTTGTGGAAGTTTGACAAAGAAACGCATCGTTTGTCCCAGAGCCTTGGTTGCTTTTGATGAAAATCAGGTGACGCTGACGGCGAGAACCGAGGGCTTACAAAAACCGACAGCTCTAGGACGAAACTATAATTTTGCATCTTAATTACTCGCGACTCAGAAAACGTGGAGTTTTTTTATTTTTTTTTATAACACTCATCTGGAGAAAAAATCCGACTTAAGATAGGCGTTAGACGTCTGTCATAATTCTCTTCTGCATCATCAGTTTCTACTTGGCGAGTAGAGCCTCGACTTCGTGATCAAACAAGATCCTTTGTAACCAGGAAAGAGACCTGCATCAAGAGCAAGGCATAAATTATTGAGGTGTTGCATATATTAAGGGTTAAAGAGGCTAACTTAAGGAAATTACTGAATGAAAAAGACTAATCTGGTGTAAATGTTCTGTTCTTAGTAATCATTCTCATTCAGGGATGGCAGGGAGCAGAGATGGCGCAGCGGTGAGAGCGCTCGCCTCCCACCATTGTGGCTTGGGTTCAATTCAGCGCGGTGCCATGTTTGGATTGAGTTTGTTATTGGTTCTTGCCTTGCGTTTGAGGACTTGGATTGGAAAAACGTTAAACGTCAAAGCAAAAAACAGCCCGTGCAAAGGTTGCTAACCCTATCTAAGTACAGGAATCTCAAAAAGTTCAATTTCTCAATGGTTTTTACATGAAGATTTGTAAACAGGCGCGCAATTTGTCTTTAGCGTCAGAGCACAATCCCAAGTATCCCCGGCATGACTGAGAGCAATTGCTAAAGCAAGCAGCTACCGAGCGTTTTATAAAACTATGATCCAGAGAGTAGAAAACCAGAAACAATTTTAGTTAAGCTAGCATCAAGAAAAAATATGGCAAAGCTCACCTCTTGTGTTTTTCTACCATCGGTTTGAGGGCGTTAGCGGCCTTCTGCCATTCCGCCACTATCTCGCCGACCTGCTTTTTCCAGTAAGTTGCAACGGCCTGGGCATGTTTCGGAGCGTACTTCCTCTCATATTGCTGTTTGGTAAATCCACAGACATTACCAGACCCATAAATAATCCCGACGCAGAAGTTTTTGGTCTTGTTCGTCGGGGATCCAGTCTTGTCAACCGCCTTGAATTTGCTTGGTCCTATTGCTAAGGTGCAGACACACATCTGGAAGCCTTGAGGTAAAGGCGCACATGCAGGGTTGTCTTGGGGCGGCATGATGTGAGACGCAACTTGAAGTCGGAGGATTCTCTTCACAGAATCCAAGTAATGTGCTTTGAATTCAGCTACTCTCGTAATCAAGGCTTGTGCGTGTGCGGCTGCTTGGCTAATCTTGCTTCTTTTCGTGGCCACATGAATCTGGTCCAATACTGTATCCACAAAGAGTTGTCCGTACATGCGGAACAGAGGCAGGGCCTGCTCATAGGAGCTGGCCTTGTCGTTTTCTGGAAGGAAGAAGTGGTACTGTTCTACAATCATAGCTCGCAGATTCTCCAGGCAAGTTGACATATCATCTGGGTCGTTCTTGTAGGTGTCTTTACAGTGTTTAGCATAGCTTAGCATTCCACCCCTGCTTGTTCCAAACACTTTCTTGATTTGGTCTAATTTCAGTTCCTCGATTTCCTGGTCCATGTACTCTTTGAGCTGATCGATCTCTTCCTTCAAGGACTTCTAAACATCCTCTATATCCACGCCTCCTCCAAAAATACTAACAAGTTGATCGAATATCGTGCTCAGCATAGCTCCAACAACTGGAATTTGATCTATTGCAAGTCCAACCATAGCCAGGGCAAACTCTTCGGTTTCTGAGGCTGCTTCTGTTATCGCTTCTGCTAGTTTGGTTGGTTTCCTGTCAATAACTTCCTTTATGGGGCCAGCATATTCCAGGTTAATGCAGGCAACTTGGTCCTCAGCATCGGTGAGTGGAATTAACCCGTACACAATGAAGAAGAAGGCACATAGCCGCATGGTTAAAGCTGAAGTCATTCTGATATAATGAAAAGAAATGAATGTGTCAAGTAAATATAGGATAAAAAAGACAAATTATTTGCTTAGGTATTCTTTTTTATTTAAAAATAAAGGGTGGATTTTGTAAATTTACAAATTGTTTGTTCCTCAAACACTAGGCGAGGCTAAATAGCGAGGTCGAGGTGTTCAGCGTGTCAATCATATATCTCACCGGCCCCAATGCTCTCATTTGCTTGGTTTATATTCACCGAGGCCTAATTTTAGCATGTACTGAGTTGCCACAAAATTCTGGAAAGCGTTGTTGTAGTCGTTGGAATTTCTGATGCCAAAATTCACGGTAGATGTCAACGGATTTACATACCATTTAGAAAATATCGAATTCAGTTTTTAACAAGAAATTTGTTATTTGGCTTGATGGTCTAATTCTGGACCCGACAGACGAGTTATATATCGACTCGCATCTGATTGGTTTAAAAACAATGGAATTGGATGGGCTACATCATAGCCTGCACATGTGCCGAATCGTACACGGGATAATGCTCGACATTAAAAGTACCCGAGTAGATTTCAACTGTAAAATTTACATTCTAAAGGAAATTCAGTTTAGAGAAGACTAAAATAACTGCATGCAATTGCTGGGTATATACTTGCGTCAAGATTTCGGCGATCGGAGAATTGATATTTAATTATTGCTAAACAAGAAACTCTCCTCGCTTGTCGCCTTCCCGACTCATATTACGTGTCAACTTAGCGGATACATCAACATTCTATTTTGCTCGCTACCTGAAAACGGCCTACTAGTCGTATGGTAGCTTTCGAACACTCGAACTAAAGTATCATGGAGCAACTAATTGGCTACGAGAAACGGCCTCAAGAACAGACAAAGTAGAGTGTCAAGTGCGAAAATCTAACTGGAAAACGGGCAATGCTTTTGCCTCTGTTCAGTTTATA
>OZ026599.1:34541585-34621585 GCA_964020085.1 Micromussa lordhowensis | reverse complement strand
AGTTCTGTATTTCAAGTTGTGGTCAAATGTTTCGCGATATGAGATGATTCACGGGCGGGGAGAAACGTTTCCCTCTTGAAAACGGTCGGTGTCATATTAGCTAAAATACAAAAAAGTATTTTCCCTATCATTTTTTTCTACCGAAAAATGAAGTCAACACTTAGAAGAACTTCGAATCAAACCCGAAAACTTTGGCATATTGAAGACCCTCATATACATTACACTACCTGCGAAATGGCAATAAGGTTGAGAGGACGTTCGCGCGAAAAGAGTCGATGGATTTCAGTTTAATTTTCTTTTAATACAGTCAGATGGGTTACTTGTGTCATAAATGTAAAAAAGTGGGGGTCACTGACTTCGTTTCAGAGATAAAGCGTGTGGAAAAGTACCCTGATTTTGAGAAATTAGCGCGCGCTCTTCAGCATGGTCTACAGGCGTTTATCGTTAAAATCGTTGAAAGTGAGTCAACGGAGGCAAAAGATCTTAGTCATATTTCGTAGAAATGGGTATGTTGCGTAAATAATTCCAAATGTTGCCAACATTAGAGAATTTTTAGTTTCCCCCAACAAGCTAAACTGTTCTCCCGTTCTTTAGCCTGGCAGAAGATTTTCCTAACCGCCAAAATTCTTATACAATCAACTCCTCTAAATTGCTATTGCTTTTTTTGATTGTATTCGTAAGATAAATGCCTTTTTCCACATTGACAATATCCTCTTCGTGAATTCAGGAGGTCTCGTCTCAGGCGTTTATCGTTAAAATCGTTGAAAGTGAGTCAACGGACGCAAAAGATCTTAGTCATATTTCGTAGAAATGGGTATGTTGCGTAAATAATTCCAAATGTTGCCAACATTTTCACAAAACTTTACCCTTCAAGAAGCGTTTGAAACCGAAACACCGATAAACGAAGAGCTAAATGGTGCATTTTGCAATAAAATTTAAACTTCTAATCGATAGATTTTCTTCATTTATTCGCTAAACGTAGAAAATCGGTGGAGAATATGATCCATCAAAAGAAAAAGAGGGGTCGCCGAACGTCCAACATCGTTAAATCCAGGCAAAGCTATAGCACTGGTCATCTGCCCTATTATTGTTCATTTTACTGCTTAGCGCGCCCATAAATGCATGAAGTGGCGTGTGAATTTGCGTGCGCAGTAACGATGCGCAAAAACAATCAGCGCGAACGCCCTTAAACTCTTGGAAGTTTCGTGATCATTTACGTCATTTCAAGCACAAATTTTGTCTTGCATGGTATCATGATTTGGGAACATATTTTCGGACTTTAACTTCATTAGCAGAACCTTAGCGTCTGTGTCAAGCAAAACACAAAATGTGATCAGAAGCAATAACTAAGAGTGTAACACCACAAAAAGTGACTTTTTTTAATCATAATACTATTAATATTTTAAACAACATATTTACAGAGTCAAGTTACATTTTTGCATGCAATTACAAGCACGAATAGTCTCTTTAATCAATTACTGTAAATACTCTCATCTTTCTCCTGTTCATTCACAAGTTCTTTGCATTTAATCTCCTTATGAAAGTAGAGAAATGAAGACAACTGTGCAAACATTTCATCTTCTTAATCAATTCTCAGCGGTTTTCCAACGACTGTCGTCAAACGGAACATAAATTGAACTTTTAACCAATCAGCACATGACTTGTAGCAAATTCGGTGAAAAAGGCGGGAAAACCCAACCGACAGCGCTCAAGAGCACTACACGCGCGTTGTTCCCATCAAAACTGCAAACTCATCCCCAGAACCCGTGCGGAAACGGATCGTGATCCCTGGGGACGAGATTTCTAAAGTAGCCGCTTATTAACGTCTCATTTTTTTTTGAAAAGACTCCTTTCAAGTTTAAAGTTAACGAAATCACCGAAAACTAAGCTTCGTAGGCCACAAATGCATAGAAAATTTAATAAGTGTTGTCAACCTAGTCTATAAAATATAAGCTAATTGCTTGGTTTACCATTGCTGCTTTTTTACTAACGGTTTCTCGCAGAAGTCTTGCACATTTTCGCTTCAAACTCCTGCAAACATGGGGTCAATGACAACCAGAAGTGGCGTTTAAGTTTTTCTTTTGACCGCAGTAAAAATCGGTGTCCGACAAGCGCGGGATAAAACAGTGTTGTAACCGATGAAAAACGCTGTAAAAGACATGAAAGCTATGGTAAGCGCGGCAAATCGGACAAAAAGGTACGCCTGGTCAGTAATTGAGTTCGAGTCTGTTCTGAGCATGTTCCGAGTTTGTTCAAGTGTGCTACGACACAAACGGCAAAACTTAGCAAAAAACACTTCCGAGAATCATTGGAAAAACCGCGTTATACTTATGATTACAAAGGTTCTTCAAATACTCTAAGAGACTAATGACTTCATTCCACTTTCAGCCAAACACTTATAAACAACGCGTTCTAACATGACTGAAAACGTCTCCTGCCTTACTAAAAATCTTAACTGTACTTCATAAACTAAAGCTAAAAAAGGTTTCAATTTAATCATCTTTTCTTAATCTCGTATAATTTTCCGCAAAATAGGAATGACGCTCCTTGCAAGTCTCCAGCAAAGCCTCTCTAACAGGAGTAACTAGGCTTGTTTTCTCTAATTTACAGACAAATAAATCTCTTTAACGCTACCTGCAAAAACCTAAGGCCTTACTGATCGCTGAAAGGGCAAGTGTCTTCTTGGCAGCTAAGCCTTCAAGAAAGTGCTACTTTTCCGCTGGAAAACATTAGAGAATTTTTAGTTTCCCCCAACAAGCTAAACTGTTCTCCCTTTCTTTAACCTGGCAGAAGATTTTCCTAACCGCCAAAATTCTTATACAATCAACTCCTCTAAATTGCTATTGCTTTTTTGATTGTATTCGTAAGATAAATGCCTTTTTCCACATTGACAATATCCTCTTCGTGAATTCAGGAGGTCTCGGTTTACTTCATCATTGAAATAGCTCAATATGCAGCACAACTTTCCTTGATGAACGAAGTTTAAAGGATTTTGGATGTCCTTACAGTCTAGCACAGCGGGGAAGATATTCCTAAAAAAACTCAGAGGAAACTTAGAGCTTTGTGGTTTGAATCTTGGCACAAACGCCAAGCAAACAGTTGAACGATGGCCACCGTAATTTTAGATGCGCTTGCACCAATGCTTGTGTCGTAAATAGCTCGTTATAATAATAAGCAATAAAGTTATGTTGACTGGTAAATTTTCATCCCTTTTCGGCCCTGGAATAGCAAATCCGTTGCGTTAATTTATTTCTCAGTTTTCCCTTAGGTGGAAGAAATTTATCCGTAACTGAATTTGTTAGAACATGAATATTGAACTGAAGGTCAAGATACCATCCTGTGCTTTTTGGTACCAGACGCTGACGCGTTTATCACGGGCTCATGGGCTCAGCTCCTACACTTGTTGCCCTCACCCTCCCCCCCTGGAGGCAGGCTTGATTGTTTCGCGTTGATACACTGAGAGGGCTTACGCAAGAAAATCTCCTTGATGGTGATGAACTGAAAAAGTAAAAAAGAGCAGATTAATAGTGAGCCAATTAGGCTGGAACATGCCGACTAGAAGTAGTTTTGCTCCCCACTGGATTTGATGCTATTCCATCGCAGGGTTACCTCCCAGCATTAAATCCGCCGGTCCTGGTTACTCACCTGGGTGGTCTGGAGAGAGGCACTGTGAGAATTTAGTCTCTTGCCCAAGAACACAACACAATGTCCCCGGCCAGGGCTCGAACCCAGACCGCTCGATCTGGAGGTGAGCGCACTAACCATGGGGCCATTGTGCCACCCACTAAGATTTGTTTTCACACATCCTAAAGTGTTAGAAACTTACGTGGATACCGTTCGTCTTATGGCTGCCCCTGATCGTTTTGGTGTTTTGTTCATTGAAAACGCTCTGCTGACTTTTCTTGTCGTCCTTTTCGCTACCCTGTGTTAATAGCAGCGAAAACAAATTTTAAATGTACAATGTACACTGCGAACTTAAAACAAAAAATACATTTGATAGTACAGAAAAGCACGTCGAGAGCACATTGTAGGAAATGTAGCTCTTTCTTGGACTAGAAATTCAAGGAATTTACAAGAACATTTCAGGGCACTATTTCATTTTTGTCAAGGTATCCATGCACTAGAAAATTACCGTTAGAAGAAAGTTGAAGTCCAGCTCAACTGTTACGATGACGTAGTAATTTATGCAAATTAATATATTAATTTTTACGTAGTTAGACATCAGAGAACTCGACAACAACGAAAAACCTGAGCATGAGACCTTACTAGGGAAGTGGGGGCGAAGGTGAGATCTATCTCCCCCCCCCCCCACCCTCTCACCTTCTCTCCGAAATACTCAGGCTAGCGAATACAATTTTCTTTTATAACTGCCTTACATACTCCGCGACCCAGGGGGTCCGGTATTTTGAGGGGCCACGGAGAAACAAATTTTCTTTGCGCTGATTTTCCTCCCCTGTCTCGCCCCGAGATACCACGCAAAAGCTACTAAACAATGGTCGGCGCCTAACTGTTTACCTGACTGCTCGACTGAGCGTTCCGTTTGACATATCGCTTTTTGTCAGCATTAGTTCTTGTGGATCAACTGTGGACAGAAAATTCTCCTGAAAAGCAATAAAATGCATTAATATTCCACGACCCATGATCCGAGACAATCCCAAACAGGATGGGAGGGGTAGGTAAGGTTTAGTGTCTAGTTCTTACCGTGTCTGCAGTGCAAGTGGTTTTTGCTAGTTCTGTAGTGAGGCTTTGAAGCCATTCCGATTTGTTCATATCTTCCCCTACCAGTCTGAACATCAGAAGCGTCTCTTTCATTTCCTGAGGGCAGCGATAGATGATTCCGAACAGATTTTGACAATCTATGAAAGAAACACCAAGACACGACATAAAACCTCAACTGACTTCAACTTTATTGCGCACCACTTACAGAGTTTACATTAGGTGGTATTATAAATATAGAAAGGGCTTCAATGAGAGAAGCAGTGTTGTTGATGATGAGAAAAATTAGTTATATATATATGTACTGTAAGTTGTATCGTAGTCAAAATTAAAAGAAAAACTGGAACGCTTTTCATTTAAATTTTTTTTAATTTCCCCTCGACTGCTATTATAATATCTTTTAAAAAACAAGTCAGTTTTGACGGCGGTGAGGGAAAAAGCTTCTGCCATCAAATAATCTATAGCCGATAAATTATACTTGCCGTTTCTGCATCAGTGGTAAGGCAGGTTTTATTTAAACTCTAACCCGCGAATAGGCTCTTGTTTCCTTCCCCGCGAAGGGCCTGCTCGAAGGCAAGTTAAAACTCTTGCGGAGTACTACTTACCATCATTATCCCGGATGTCCACCACGCGTCTGACATGTGCCAGGGGCATGAATTTCACGTGCTTGTAGGCCTTTTGCGGCGTGCGTCCTGCCGGGCTTTTCATTGGGAGCGGTACGTTGTTCATCACTTTTAAGCCTCGCCGTTTTGTCACCTACAAGTAACACAATCATAGCGCTCATATTCGAGAATTGGCTCGCCAGCGGTTCTTAGAAAGACTGTCGCTAAGCAACGTGACGTAAGCTAATGGCGGTAGCGAATAGGATCACGTGAAAACTCTTGGGGTACTCGTGCTATTTTAGATTGGTAAGAAAGAATCGAAAACTCTTCGGGAACTTCGGAAACCGCCGATTGTTTCCGAGTTTAAGCTTTACACTTCTGTACACTTACGACGATGTTTTAAAAACATACCTCCAGACTATCATTAAACAGGAATATAGTGACAGCTTCTCCTTTGCCACAGATCGTGTCGCTCAGTTCAAACGTGTCGGCTTTCGACACGTAAACACGGTGTGAAGACAGAACGTACGCCTGTGAAAAGGAAGATAAGAATGAAACGCAAAACTAACACACGAAATGCTTTGAAGGAACTACGTCAAGGTTTGGACATCTTGAAAAGTTTAGACTAAACTTTTCAAGTTCGTCGTCTGTAATCCGTGTTAATCTTCGTCATCCTTAACCATCCTTGTTCCTTTATGGTTCATTGTTATCTCGTTGATGTTTTTTTTTATCTTAGTAACTACTATTTTCAGGTTTCCTTTAATTTAAAGGCAATTTTGGACGTGGCTAAAATAACTCAAAACTGAAAAACACAATAGACCAAAGATAAATATCTTAAAGATGAAAATTAGAATTTTCTCCTCCCAAGCATTCATACTCACAGGGCAGCCATCGACGTCTCGTAGGATTTCAAACATTTGCACTTGACCTTCTGTCTTTCGTTTGTCTTCGTTTATATGACTAGGGAAAGGAAAAGATTTATAAAGACACATTGAGCAAGATCACAAGATGATGAATAGGATTCTAGAATCACGTTCAGCCTTACGTCATCACGTTCTTGAGTGAGTCCACTGCCTTGCCAAGGGCTGCGTGATCTGGGTTCTTCTTGTCTGTGTGTTTCAGAAGATCTGAGGAAACAGAATCCCAGTCATTTTTTCTGAACTTAAATCACCTAAAAATTGATTAATTCCGTCCAAGATACGACGTTTGATAGCAACGCGCAAAGGTGAAACATCAAATCGAAGGATAAATGGGATCAATCGCTTCAGGCGTTTCACAATAGGACTAAGAGATCGGGACGATCATATTGAAACACTACCGAGGCGTCACGACCTGGCTTAGACAATTGGGATTGCTTATATGCCGCTCGGGGTGGGTGGTCGGGACAGTCACAAGCGTTTTAGTGAAAACCACTCGTGGTTCGTGAGGATCTGTAAAACATTTAAGCAAGTTGGAAGATGTTGGCCTGTGTAATTTCGTTTACCCGACAAGTTTGGCTCAGTGTTTGACAAGCTGTGATTTAATCACTTCTATGTACCTGAAAGAAGTAAATTCATGCTGGGAAGTCTTTGAACCGGCCTGATGAGAAGTTCAGCCAGGCTCTGTCGCCCGCATTCCGGTCTGCTAAGACATGCCTAGTAAAACAAACACAACAAATGAAGAGTCATTTAGCCTGCGTTACAAACGCACATTTCGCTGCAAGTAACCTTGCGGTATGTAGTGTCTGGCTATCGCCTCGTGGATCCACAGCTACTTTGACGATGTTATGATGAAATTCATGATCAATAACAGGACAGACGCATGAAAAACTAACGTCAATTTGTTTTTTACGATAACAATTGTCCGCTATGGCTCGTTGACGCATCGCATAAATTATAAATTTGTGTCTGTCTGCTTATTGACTATGAACATTAGCCAACGAGCGAGCGGGAATTTCTGCAGTTAGCGTAAACATTCTCTTTAACAATAAATTAGTGGATGAATCATGGAACAAATTGAACTGAACAAACAGTCGTTCAGTTGAAGCTGGCTTACAGTTATCATAACTGTAAGCCAGCTTCAACTGAACGACAGGTAGCCTGTGAGTGGCTTCATTGGTAGCGATAGCGCTCTTTACCTTCAAAAAGGCGTGAAATCTTGGAACATCTCGATCGCATCTCGCCACGGTTTCTTTCGTCATCTCAAAGTAATTCACGAACGGTGGATAAACTTTAACCATGTCTTCAGCCTGAGGAAATCCAAACCAAACAGAGCGGGTTTTCAAAAACTGCCAAATCTATCTAATATTGTTAAAAGTATTTCGCACATAGAACCAACAACCTTAGTAAAGAGTTTTCTTTAATTGTCATCTGTACGCTAAGGTCATTGCCCCGTTTAGAGGGAGGTCTTAAGTTCGACCCGAGAAATAGCTTTCTGGTGAAGTAGCGCCGCAGAGAAACGTGCGAAGGTTCTGATTGGTTGTTACTCTCGCGCGAAAATTCAAACACGAGCGGGCAACCAATCAGAGAGATAACAGGGAGCTGTGTCAAACAAGTGTGCCATTTTTCTGACCGAATCTCAGACTCTATTGGAAATGGAAGTGCGGGAAGGGATTAAGTGCGCATAGAGAGACTCGTAGGGTAGTGTACGAATGGCGTTTCTTGTAAAGTAATCACTTACGTGGTTAATAATGATGTTCCCGATGCATTTGTCCTCTTTCCATTCATTCACTAGCACTTCAAGTTCACTCTGCAAAGAAGGCAATATGTACACTATTCACAAATGTAACAAGTTATTGACTACATAAGACCTTTTCACTTCAACCAAAGATAGTTATTCTCTAATCACACTGATATGGTTACAAAATATTTTGCACATCAGGAGCGGGCATTTCGTTCATTGAAGCAGGATGGAGCGAGTGTTACATCATCATAAATAAAATATGGCGGTAAGGAACCAATTAGATTATAAAGCAAGGTTAAAAGAAATACATGTACCTTCGAGTGGTTGTACATAGCAGTACAACTAAAATTCACCTAACTCACGTTGAACGTTCCCTGGATTTCTCGAGGAATAAAATCTTTATAAATGCTGTTAAAATCAACCTCGCTTCCTAAGCGTTCATGTCATTTTTCGATTCGATTCAGTTAATTATTGTCGGGTTTTCTATGAACTATAAACGGTCAAACACACAATTTGTAATTCGCTGTCATACGGGATATCTCACCATGATTTTATTGTGAACCTCCAAAATGCCTGGTAAGCGACCAAAGATCGTCTTGATGTCCTCCGCAGAAATGATTGATCCACCCCGCGGTTCCTTTTCAAGTGGCTCTTTGAATACCTAAATGAAATAGTGCATGTCAACCAGAAATAAAACATGTCCTAAGCTCAACAGGCGCTATTTCTCGCAATTTCCAGCGGAAACGAGTCACATGAGAAACTTCCTTGACCAAGTGCCACGTACCTGAAATGAACAAGCCTAACAAAGGTCTTGTCGTAGCAAGCCCTTCACAAAGTAGAGCGAAATTCTTAATTTAGAAGTTTTTATAACGTCGGCTGCGACAATGATCATTGAAACAATATTTGTATTCTTTGCCCAGTCGCTGTTAATTATAAGAAAGCCCCCTTAATAAAGCTGGGTCACACCCTCCCTTAAGTAGTCGGCAGCCGTTATTAGGGTCATCACGCAACGCATCTCCCCCAATAACAGAGAAGCGTTGCGTGACAACCCTAATAACGTTTGCGGAGGAGACTATCCCTTAAGCCACGAGCTTTACAATCACTAGCTGCGGATGAAAGTACAAAAAAAAACCCAAGCCTATCACATTTCGCTTAAAGAGCTATGCGCATCTCGAAAAGTTTACCCTAAATTTTTCAAGTTCATCGTTTGTTATCCGCGTTAATCTTCTCCATACTTAACCATCCTTGGTCCTTGGTTTATTGTTCTTTCTTTGATGTTTTTCTATCTTAGTTAGTAAACTGCTATTTTCAGGTTTCCATCCATGACCAAAGTTACTAAAAATACCGAGACTAGGGGTGCTTACCATTTGTCAGAATAAACCGGTTGGGACGAGCGTTGAATAATGGTAAGGATTTTTCCAAAATCAGCAAACCAACTGAATGAAATGGCGCTTACCATAGGCATTTGCAATTCGATTTCCCATAATTGTTTTCGGCTGATGAGAGACTGGAAACTGGATAGTTTAGCAAATGGTAAGGAAATTTCCGCCGTTCCGTTCCAAACGGAAAAAGAGGAGTACCTCTGCAGGTACTCCACAATTTTCGAACGGAATTTCCGGAAAATTACCTTACCATTTGACTTCAAACCGAAATTTCCGGATTTTCTGGCCAAATGGTAAGCACCCTGAGTTCATTTAACTTGACCCGTTTAGCCAGCCGCAGCCACTCTAATACCTTTAGGATATTGGTAAGAATCTCCACGTAGTTCCTTTCTGTCTGTAAAAGCTCCATGGCCACTTGCTGCCGTGACGTCAGAGGTTTGGGGGGACCTGGTACAGGAGTGCTCAGAGGTGAGATGGTACCACTTGGGGTCTCTATAGGAGGACGTTACAAAAAGGAAAAAGAGCTGTATTGAGATATATTTTATTACACTGCTGGTGTAAACAGTATTTAAAAAACTGAAAAGACTTTTACGTAGTCATGGAGGAGACATTGGCTGATTACCATTTACACGGAGAACCGGTTCGTCAATACCGTTCGTGCAAATGGAAAGCAAATTCCCTGATGGTCCGTTCGGATTGGGCTATTTGCCATTTATGATTTACCCAGTTTACCGAAAGAGACTAAGACCACTTCAACCTGATCATAACTCCAAGATGGTGGTGATTAAATGCAACTGGTTAAGCACAATTTCCACTTGGATATTTCGGTTGGGAATTTTGGACTATATGTACCCTTAGAAAAGCTGCGTTTATTTCAAAATTTTTCCGGTCGGTTAAGCAAAAATTGTCTTACTACATTATGACAGACATTTTAGGAATTTTCGGGTAAATTGTAAACAACCATTCAAGCTTTAGTATTACTGATGAGATCTGATTGAAGGCAAAAGGTTAATCAAGGAGCGCTTCAAATCAAATGTAGTACAGGACATAAGTTGATAGTGTGTGTTACCTTTGGGCGTGGCAGGCGACACCAAGGTGTTGTCCAAAAGAGAGGCAGAAACTGACAACAGATCACCACTTTTACGCTTTGTGCGGAACAGAGGGGACTCAGGCGAGAGCAAATCACTGAGATCTGTGTCCTTAAGCTTGCGGCGTTTCCTCTTCCGACTGCCAACTGGTGTGATCTTCTGAGAGGTGGTGACAGAGGGGTCCTGGTAATAGATACAACATGACAATGAACGATCAAATGATTCTTCAAAATGAAACAGCTTTATACAGTTTACGTGTAGGTTTAGTCAAATCTCTGTCGACAGACTTGGTTTTAGCATTTCGGTGTTGCTTTTGAAAGCTCCGTTACCTAAGTTTCGAAGTGTAGATAGGTTGCAACCACAACTGAGGATCAGCTTTGAGGAAATCTCCTACAGGCAGAGTACTGCGCTTCTTCAAAATTTTGCTCCAAACGTCAGCGCTTAAGTCAATAATGTAACACAGGTTTTAGACAGGAAAGTGACTGAAGCTTGACCTTCTTTGTCTCAGGACAGTCAAGGCTCTAGCTAGAGAGGTAGCATGGAGTCAGGGTGTGGTGTATGCTTTCACTAGCGCTATAGAATAAAAATTGCAAAAAGTCTTTGTAATTGCTTAATATTCTTGGCGTTTTGACCTTTTCCAATTTTTCTTTTGAGTTAATATCTTCAAGAGAATGCATAAAATAGCATTTCACAACCTCTCAATTTTAAAATTTTCTGGGGGAGTATGCCTCCAGATCTCCCTAGAGGCTTGTCCCTGTGGCACTTGGATCGGTGTCAGCCATCTACTGCATGAATTAGTGAGAAGCCAGGGTTGGGTTGTTCAAAGCCCAATTAAGCTAACCCAGGATCAGCAAGAACCTTAATTTCAGTTTTGTGTTATTTTGGTGATGTTTTCTGTTTACATATTTTGTCCTTCAGTTTTGAGCTTGAGCAATCTCAAACTACACAAAAGATAAGTGAAAAACATTTTTAAACAAGAAAAAGTGTTACTTCGATTAACTTTTAATCCTGGGTTAGTGTTAACCGGCTTTCAAACAACCCGGCCCTGGTCTGTGTCTGTCTGTTAGTACTCACCGTAGCAGTGAAGTGATAAAACGACTCATCTGCGCATGCATCCATGTGAATACTGGCCCAGAACCACTGCAAATCAAATAAAACCACATGCTTAAGAATTCTAAATTTAAAACTGCAAAAGAAGTTTCATAACAGTTACTAATATGTGCCACTTCAACAAATATTTGTGTACAAAATTGAAGAGTTGGTCTTGATAGTTTCATACTTTTAAAAACCCTCTTCTCCCATTCCATGAGTGATTTCTTGCTTTCTCACTAATTGTGATCAAAATTTACTACTTGGTAGTCAGGGGTGACAAACGTAGCTGACTGACAGCAAAATCATCATCGGCCTCACAATCAGCCATCTACTAAAAGAGTAGGGCGTGTAGTTCTCGGTGTTGTGGTCTGGCCTTGTCTCATGGGTTGGTGCTTCACATACATGTAGGGTTAACCTCATTGCACCTTTCCCCTTGCACAGGATTGTCCAAGAAAAATTACTACGACCATGACTACTCTGCTGGGCTATTCACCTCATTCTTAAGAAAAAGGTGGCAAACCAGCGGCCAACTCCAAAAGCAACATAACACAGTCAACTCTCTCGTAAGCAGACACACTCAAGAATAGGAAAAAGTGTCTGTTCGTATCTAGCTGCCTGCTTACGAGAATTATTCCAATAAGAAGAAAGGGGAATTGAAAACAGTGTATGTAAGTAGAGCTGTCTGCTTATGGGAGTGTCCGTTAGCAGAGAGTTGACTGTAGCCACCTAAGTTCAAAACTTTCTGACAATCCTTGTAGTGTTTTTCTCAACAGCAGTTGCAGTTCCAGAGTTCAACAGCAGACATACCTCCTGCTTAACAACTTGACAATGGGACTGGTCTACTAAACCGCTTGGTAGCTCTGTGACACTGTCTTCAACGACAAGATGTGTACAGCGACTGTCATTGGCTTCCACAGGCACCCCACCTAAAAAGCAATGTTATCAAAGTATTTAGATAATGTCTCTTGATCTTTTCAGTGTGCAAAGAAAAACAATTTCTGGGTAAGCTGTAGCTGCAGCCCGAAAATCGTTTCCTCTAACCCTGCCAAATTTAATCTCTAACAGTACTTCATCCTAAAGGTCGGCACACACAAGGGAACTAGTCCCTGTAACAAGTTGCGGGGACAAGTCCCATCGTGTGAACTAGCCATTTTTGCCACAAAATCTAGTCGCAGGGACTAAAATTTGGTCCCTTAATCAAGTTCCATGAATTCAAACTGGTTCGACCTTTTGGGACAAGTCCCTGCTCCTTGTTCCTCAAAATGCTTCATGTGAACTGTTTGTGGGACAAGTCCCTTCAATCAGTCCCTTCATATAAACTCTTCAGGGGACTAGTTGCAGGGACAAGTCGCAGGGATTAGTCCCCTTGTGTGTGCCGACCTTAAAAAAAATAACTTTCCCAAGAAACTTCACTTTCCTGTCAGACAAGTGAATGACAGAATCCACTAGTCTAACTAAAAAATCGACTAGCCCTGGGCTATCAGACATTACATTCTTTGCAGCTGCCATCAATTTTATTTCTGCCAATCACATGTATCACAAAAATCTCCCATGGTGATGGACAAGTCTACAAGGTATTCCAGAGAAACAAGATGTGGTCTCAAGAGCATGGCTGCAAAGAACTGAAGGGAGGTTTTTGCATCTAGGGTGCTGGCAAAGAGGTATTAAAATTACTTAATCATCTTTCAGGGAGAATTTACAATCTAGGCATTATGGTACCTTGCTGCTCTGTTGATTCTTCCATGTGTTTTTTCTCATCATCGGAAAATCCATGGAAACTGAGAAAACATTTATGAAATGGCATCATCTTGAATTTTTCCTGTAACAAATTACACAAGTCAATATGGTGTGCATGGTAGCCTAATGGTCATTGCAGCTGACTTGAGATCCGGGGTTGAAATTACTGCAACCTGCAAATTTTTTATGGCAAACTGCTCGAGTCTATTTCGAAATTCTGCTAAAATATTTTCTTTAGTGGACTGCTTGTGCACAAGAATCTGTAGGTGACTGCATGTTGAGAGGAATCTGATCACTTCTGTTGGTTTTTCAGATCATGTTTACTGTGGGTAGTCTTGATCGCTATGTCGGTCGATATATCGGTTGAGTGTCGACCAACACTCGACCGATATATCGACCGAGAGTCGATCAATAGCGGGTTGACACTCGGGCGATAGTCGGCCGATATAGTTTTTAGTTCACCGATACCCTGCAGAAGTGTAGCAGCTCTCGTAAGCTGCTATTGTTTGGTCATTGTAGCAGCTGTTATTGTTTTAGGGCTAGGGGCATTGTTTCTGTTGTTTGTTGTATTGTTCACTCTAAGGGTATCGAGCCACTCATGTGAGACCTTACGACAGCTGCTACATCACCCATACCCTGCCAACACTTCGCCGACACTTCACGGTCGAACCGATAGTCAATCACGTTACTGTTGCAAAGTTCGTGGCCACCAGCTTAGTGTGTGAGCCCACGCACACACAAAAAACTGATCTGCTATATCAACCTACCACCCACCGACTATCGACCAGCTAGCGACCGAGTTCGAGCGACTGTCAACCGAGAGATCTCGGCCAACACATGCCTGATATTTACGCGACAGTTCACCGATATGTCACCGACATTTTACCAATACTCGATCTAGATGTGTCTGCGCAATATCGACCGACAGTCGGTCGCTGTATCAACCGAACACTGACTGACTATCGCCCAGCTATCGACCGAGTGTCGACCGACTATCGACCGATATATCCACCGACATAGCGGTCGACACTACCTACAGTAAACATGATCCGGTTTTTCTTTAAATATCACTTGAGAGGAAAAAACTTACCATTCCATCATCCATTGCATTTGCTCCACTACAAAGAAAATTAATGATATTTTTTAAAATTACATTCCCAACAGCATTTGTGCACATGTTTTGAATATATGCAGAACTCAAGACCTATTCTATACAATTTTTCAAGTCATTATAACAAGCAATTTGCTTTTTCCAGAGTCAAAAAGCAAGTGAATTTGCTCAAAATGTAACCAAAATATACCATACAATATACCTACAGCACCAATGATGCAATATGGACACACCAAAATAACGAAAGGGGTAGCTTGGGGGCAGTTGTCCAGATTCTGCAATTGAACATTTTAGCCAAAGCAAGATCTGCATGAAATTTGACAAACTTGCTGCAGCTTGGCAAAAACTTCAATGCCTCATGTCTTTCCCATTTTCAGAATGTAATCTTGATTTTCTGTACTTTGACAGGTCTCAAAAAATTGTTTGCAAATTTTCCATTTCAGAATTCCAAACTCTGCATGAATCCACTGCATCAGCAACAGAACCAAGGAGTCTCTGTGTACTCAATAATTCTTTGTCCACAACAAACAGTATAGTGTAAATGTTGCAGGTCAAAATGAAATTCAGGTTAAAATGATTTTAACCTTGTTTGATTCTCAATTTCCTTTGTCTACTAACCCTAATTATTCATGAGCCATGAATAATTAGGGTTGAAAGACAATGGAATTTCATTTTAACCTGAATTTCATTTTGACCTACAACATAAATACTGACACACTTTATTGCACTTATCCAATGTTAATGTGGCTCATTATACTTTAAATATTGAGAAAAAAAAGATGGCAACCGGTACCACAACCCATGTTTCTTAGGGCATGAAAACCTTGAAAACGTTTAGAAAAACATACAGAAAAGTTCTAAAACCTTCAAACCTAGCAAACACAATGTAATTAGTACACAGACAATATTGCAGATATATGGCTTTACTTGTGCCTAATGGGTTGGTTGGTTTTTATTGGTAGTAGATTGGATTACTGTAATAGCCTTTTATATGGAATCCCTGACTATCAGATTAGTAAATTGCAACGTGTTATGAACGCGAGTGCAAGACTTACATATCGCGCGTACAAGTACTGTCATATAACACCTCTACTTGCAGAGCTACATTGGTTACCAGTGCGCTCGAGGATACATTACAAGATACTCTTGATAACTTTTAAAGCTTTGCATGGCCTATCACCTAAGTACCTTTCAGATTTAATTACCATTCAACAGCCTTCGTCCCACAACTTGAGGCGCAACGACAATGGTCATTTGTTAGAAAGACCAAGTGCCAAAACAAAGAAAACAATGGGAGACAGAGCCTTCCAGGTAGCTGCTCCTTTCCTATGGAATAAGTTGCCGCAGTCCGCACGCGATACAACGAACCTAGAATCTTTTAAGACTTTAATTAAGACATTTTTATTTAAGGAATCATTCCAGTTATCTTAGTATATTTTTATCTATACATATTTGTAATTATCTGTTACTCATTTGGATTTTAATATTTTTAGGATATAAGGAAGATTGTTAATTTAGTTATTTATTATTATTGTGATGCGCTTTTGAATATTTTATAGAAAAGGCGCAATACAAATAATAAATATTATTATTATTATTATTATTATTATTATTATTATTATTATTGTTAGGTTTGTAAGCTACTTTAAATGTACAGCCACTATCTTTTTTGCTACAGAGGATAACAACCTGTGGATGTCATATCAAAGCTACAGTAGTTTTATGTCAGTGTAGGCCCCTAGCAGAGTCACTATACATACATTGTAACCAAGAGTTTGTGGCTGTTTCACTGGTGGTGGCGTGGCTGAGTGGTTTATGGTCACTATACTGAATTTGTAATCTGGAGGTCCCTGGTGCAAATCCTCCACCCTATCGCTATCTGGATTTGTTCTTGGTAATGTCAAGTTCAGCTCCTCGACTGCATTGTGTAAGATGGTATTCTTAATAGTTTATGCTCTATTTGAAATATTTATTTATTTATCTAGTGCCCCCAATTAGTATAACAGTGCTAAATACATTTGACACTAAATAATTAAAGTTATATATTTTTATTATTTTATTTCCCTTTGTTATTGAACATCCAAACAACATTTTTACTCACATCTCATGTCGTCTTTCCCAGCACTTTTCAACCCATTGTTCTGTCATAATAGTAGTTCCAAGACTCACAGCAGCCTATGGGAACAAGCAGAAGTAAATGGTTGTTAGTTCAAAACTTTAATTCACTAAACAGTCTGTTGAAACATTTACTATTGACTTTTAAGTCTTTTTTATCTTCCACGATGGAAGATGTTGTTTCATGATATGGCAAGGTCTGCAAGTGGACAAGACAAACCAAATGCTGTGCTTGGCTTCTTGAGTTGTCAGCAGGCGAGATGTGGTACCATGAACAAAAGCGTCTTTTCTTCATGACACACAATAAATACTCTATTAACCAAGCTAGTTTGGTCAAAATGGTTTAGTGTTGACCTTGTTACAATGTATTTTTAATTTTATACATTTAAATGCAATTTAATGGAGTTGAGTGTCCAAATTACCAAGGTAGTCAGTGGTGTTTTTGATATGTGCATGCACCAGGATTCCATGTGCTCTTGGACTGAGTTGTTGGTAGCCTTTACAGTGTTGAACGTTGTTTTGCATGGGAGCATGTCTTCAAGTGTTCACCCTCCCTTCTCTCCCTCTTTCCACTGTTAATTCAGTGTGACAGGTGTCTGTCTCCCCTTCTGCATGGGCTCATTGCTGGGTTGCCAGGATTTGCCAGCCAAGGGAGCAGTCTCCATTTGGGAGCTGGCTGCCAATAGTGGAAGCTCCTGAATGTTTCAGGCACCCAACCTCCATTAGCCATGCACTTGTTAATGCCCGTTTATGGACCAATATAAAGTTGAGGTCCATAAACATGCAAAAAAACTAACTTTGGCAATATCCAGCCATTTCCAACCTCATGCTTGATTACAAACCCATCTGTATACCTGAAGCACATACTTACCCTGTACTTTTGCCCATGTATTGAGCTGGCGACAAGCTGTGTAACCCTCCCACTGAATTCTCTTCTGATACTACCACCCATGTGATGAACTAGATTACAAAGTCGTCCAAGTTCTTCTTTCTTTCGAAATCCAGTGAAACATATGATAAGATTACTCATTACCGAACAGTAAAGAGGTCTGGAATTGTACGGTAATGGCTGTCCTTGTTTAGTGCACGAATACACTACAGGAGGCCCAATGATTCTTTGCTCTTCCTTGCGTAAAAGTTCAAAGTCTTCTCCTTCAAATGGGTCACATACAAAAACTAGTTCAATGTTATCGGTTACTGCTTGTAATGATTCTTTCACATTCTCAGATATGGTCGCAGGAATGTTAAGAGCCTACAAGAAAAGATCAAAGGAAAAGATATCAGATATCAGATCTTAAAGTACAACAAGTCGCTGTCATTTGTCATATCTATGTTATAACAGGATTCATACCCATTTTTCAGAAACAACTTTCCAGGACTTTTCCAGGACTCAGATTGATTTCTCAAGGACTTTAAAATTCACATTAACCCTTTCAATCCCAAGATCTTAATGTTAATTCTCCTTACGGTCTACCTGACGTTTCATATTTTTTACTCAAGTTTAACAGATGTCCAGAACTTTCTAGGACCAGTAGCCATTTTCAGGGACTTTCCAGCCCTGGAAAATGCCACAATCAAATTCCAGGACATTCCAGGTTTTCCAGGACCTGTACTAACCCTGTATGTAGCATAAAATGTTTCTAAAGCATACTGTAGTTCTGGTGTCAATAACATGAAAGCTTAAGGGTGAGAAAGTCAGTGATCTGCCAAAGGATCTTCTCTGTAAATTACCTGCATTGAGGCTGCAATCACCCATAGACCCTGCAGTCACCTGTAGACCCATGGTGTTTTTATGGGAGGATATATTATTTTACTTTACTGTAGATACATACAATAAGACAGATAGATTGTTGAATTATTATGTTTATTAAATGCCTGACATGTATATGTGAAAAATTATGAAAATTATATAAATAAGCAGTACAACCCCTAGGGGAAGAGGTAATACTTCTACAATCATTTCAAGGCTTCAGATGTGTAGCCTATTCGATTATACCAACAAAATGTACTAGCTGTTTATTACCTCAATTGCTTGCATGAGTTCTTTGTTTTCTCCATTTTCTTTTCCCACCACACAAAGTCGAGTCTCCATAGCGGAGGTGGAGCTGTTGCTTCCTAAAATTTCAAGTCACACAATAAAACATAATGTACACAATATAAAGCTTACGATATTCGCAAAAAAGTTACAAGAACCAATTCGCTGTAAAACTTGGATGAGTTCTAAACTAGCGAATTTAATTCCTTTTTACCCTATGTCTTCAGTTTATCGATGTTATCTATCGACAGATTATGATATATTTTTCTACATAATCTCTTTTAAATGTCTCTAAATATCTCATGAATCTTAAATATCTCGGACAACGTACAAAGCTAGTGAATCGAAGAAAGGAAACTTACGAGTTCACAATTTCTAGATATAACTTTCCTATAGACATTTAAAAGGAAATTTTCAACTAAAAATGGAGGGATAATCTTTAGTTTACCCCTGTCAAACAAACAGCGAAATCTACAAACTCACCTTCACGTGAAGAATTCTGATGATCGGACGAGTCCAGATTTCCCGAATTATCGGCATCCATTTCGCCTAAAAACGCCGTATTATCACGGTAATTCTTTCTACACTTACTCTCTCAAATCCAGCGAATAATTTCAAATAAATCGACGTGATTTTCACAGAACTTTAAGCCTTGTGAAGCCCCAAAGAATTTTCTTTTCAAAAATGGCGGTTGTACAACGGTTGAATAGGTCAATTCCATATATGGAGGTTTTGCGCCGTGCTTACATTTCCTTGTCAGCGGTATGTTCAGGCCAAGCGTTCGTTGTGTAGTACCATGTAGATTGTCCTCTAGCTGAAACTCTGTGCAGTGGGACAATTTTTGTCCAGAAAACTATATTTTCGGGTTAATTTCTCGGGCGCGACTATTTTCGGGGGTCTTTTTATTGAAGGAAGTATGCGTTTCAAGAATTGGTCAGGAAGGCTAAATTTAGTTTATTTTCAGGGATTGTGCCACGGTCTGAAAAGAATCGGGCTGTAATATTACATGTAATGCAAATAAGAAACCCTAAAAAGCGGTGATAAACATTGTATTCCAACGCATTTACAGCACTTGACGTTTCGTATGCTAGTCTTCATACATTTTCAAAAGTGATCGTTACAATATTTTTGAAAACTATGTCTGTAAACAAGTTTTGTAGTAAGTGCTAATATGTTGCGGCATACGAAACGTCAAGTTCTGTATTAAAATGCGTTAGAATACAATGTTTATCACCTCTCCTTGTGTTATATTCTTAATCAAGCTACGATGCGGCTAAGAACAAGAGTCTAAATGATGTGTTTTATTTGACTGAGTACTCTCTCAGGTATTACAGTCATGTTATTGTACTCACTCTCTGTAGCGCCAGCTGGAACAGCAAGTATTAAAGTCCATTGTAACAGGCCTAGTCACGGTTTTCGACGCCATCTTAACGGGTATATGCAAAGCGGTCAGAAATTACAGTGTTTAAAAAATTGAATTTTAGACAATTTGTGAATCGTGACGTTAAAATACTAGGTAGAAGATTGTATTCACCAAGTTTGAAGGTGTAGCTTGGCTAGAAGACGCTCAGGTAATTTTTCTAATTTTTCATACATTTGTCCGAAAATTTTAGCTGGGGAGACGCGGTTCGCGGGAAAAAATTATAGTCAAATGTATGAGAAATTTAAAATTAACTCAGGGACGAGGGTCTTCTAGCCCAGCTCCCGGACTCAGTTGCTTCCTTCAAATTTGCTGAATACAGTCTGTTACTTAGTATGGTAAAGCTGCGATTCGTAAGCTGTGCAAAATTCAATATTTTGAAAACGTTTTTTTTTGCCATCGGATTCCCATACAAACACTGTAATTTCTGACCGTGGAGTTGTGCATAGGAAAGTGACGCGCGTGGATCGAGGACATCACGCACGGGTCTCGAACTTGCTTCTTTAGTAATCTGTACAGCATAGCAAAATCATCTTATGTTAATATAGTTTCTGGTAATTGCTCATGATCTCCAGATCTTCTCCCTACAGATCTCTGATTAAATTCTATCTGGAAGAATCTTCTGCTTACAAGATAATTGCTTTTAATTCTTCCAACATTGTACAAACGTGCCGCCCATAAGTTTATAATTGTCTGCGTGGTTTGAAATCTTTGTTATTGCGGTTTCATCTCGTGCTTACACAACGGAGAAACAAATAAACAGAAGACTCTCGCATCACTGTTAAATCTCACGCTGGGAATAGTTTGTCACATTTGTATTCAATCAATATTTTCATAAACATTAGTTTGGTTTTATATCCTGTTATGAACAATACATCATTAAAGACAAGCTAAAATTAATATTAAATTCCGTCAGTTCTGGGCGCGTTTAGCCTCTTAGACAGTTTTAAAGTGTGTCTAAGTGAACAATTTTGGGCTTCAAACTTTCAAGTTTAACTCAGTCCTGCTTTTATGGTTTATCGTCTACCGTTTATATTTTCGTGCCACCTAAACATCCTAGATTCAATTTCCAACTGTCTTAGGGCCAACCTTTTATTCAGTGCTTCACCTCAGTCTAACCTCAACTAGAACGCTATCATCGTGTTTCAAAAGAGTTCACCGCCATTCACAAGAGGAAGGGTATAACAGATCAGTCGGATGCGTTTTCATTGTCGTGATTTCGTGACTCAGTGTTTCGTGTCCAGTCAATGGAAGCGATAACCCTCATTTGTTTAGTCTGGCTGGATGTTGAGTCTTTCAAAACAGCTGTGCAGGGAACAAAGACTGCACCTAACCGTTTGTCATCTGGATCTAATTAAAGCTTGAGATTCTCGTCCAAGTTTAGACAGACTCAATGATAGAATTAACTACTTTTAGCGGGTTCGTTTTTCTAACAGAACAAGTCGCCTTTCGTTAGAAAGATTTAAAAGCCTCGTGTGGTATACTTTTATCAGGGTTGGAAAGGTTTTAGACCGTTAAAGCTTTTACACCTCTTCGATTTTGCAAATCAAAACGCTATAATTGACTTCTATTGATACATAAAACAACTTAAGCCAGTCAATTAGTAGGGTTTCTATTACAGAGGATTAACAGAGATGAAAGATCTTGCCAAACTTGGCCCTGCTTCCAAAAATATAACGCTTCAATTCATTAAAGGAGCGGACACGAAAAACAAATATAATGCCTGGGGGTAGGTACAAAAATAACACTGAAGCATTGCTTACCGGCCCGAGTCCTAAGATCAAAGAACTATTCTAATCAATGTTTTGGCAGAAATTTCTCGAGTTGTTTACAAGTAGAGCTGAAAAAGCGGTTGTCTTTTGTCTTTCTGGTCTGTAAACGAGAGAGATTGATATTTTCTCACGGACTGAAAAACCAATAAACATTTGCGTGTTTATTCGAAAACAAGATGTGTAATTGAAAATCAATCAATCACACAGCAAAAACAGCGTGTAGTTTTTGAACTCCATAATATATCGGATAGACAAGGGTATTTCGCACGTGCACATAATTTTTTTTTTTAATTGCGGTAAACAGTTCGTGTATTAGAGACCTCAGTCACGCCCGTTTTGTTCACTTTGAAAAGACAAGGACGGATGTCAAATTAAACCACGACATGAAAGTAATATGCCTTTGTGTGTTTCTACAAAGACCCATTGTGTTTATCACGCAAGAAAATGTTTAGATAATTATATAAATCTTTGGGTGTCTCTATCGTTAGAATTTGAAACTTCTCAAAAAGGAAGAGAGAAATTCAACTGAACTTCTTGATACTGGTCATAAATGTCATTCATAATCATCGCTTCGGCCGACTAAAATAAAAGTTTGTCAAAACCCGGTTTGAACGCATCATTGTGTTTACATCGGGGACAAATTTAAAAATATAACAGTGTGGAGACCTTTTAGAACCGGCGCTAAACCTTTTAGTGGTCACTTGTATAAGATATCTAGGTTTCGGTGAAAGATAATAAACGGAACTTGTGCCGGCGGTTTACTAACAAGACAGTCTCACAGTTCAGGTGCAACACATCAAAGAAGCGAGGCGAAGGAACCATCTAGTGGTTTCTGCAGAAGGTAATCCAATTTTGACAACAATACGCGCACAATATGGAGACGATTTTGTCAACGTTAACATTCCTCTTGCCCAGCTTGGCCCAACCGACAACTGGAAAATCATCGCAAGCTGAGAAGAAAAATAAGAATAATCAGTCCAGTTATACCGCAGGCTTTTTCACGGTCGGTAAGGGCTGGGTTGTTCAAAGCGCGCGATTACACTAACCCATTTAGTTTTGTTACTTTTCAGTAAGATTTTCTGTTTATACTGCTTTTTCTTTAGTTTTGAGTTTGGATAATCTCAAACTACACAAAACAGCAGCGATTATTTTAGTTCTTTTTTTTTTTTTTAAAAAAACATTTTTATACTGAGAGAAATTAATACTTCGGTTAACTTTTAATGCTGGGTTAGCGTTAATCGAACATCCCTACCCAAGTTAACAAATTTGCTATTTTTCAAGCAAGGAAAGGGTAGTCCGAATTTTTAGTTGCGGAAAATGTGTGGTCATCGCCGGCCGTTCTAAGCTATTAGTTCCGATAAGGCGTTCCCAGAACTGACGTTTAATAAAACAGGTGGGCTATATCCACGAGAAAAAGATATTAAAAGTCATTGGTTATTTGAATATAAGGAAACGTTAACTTTTAGAACTGGAACATTCTGCGGTTTCCTTAGTTCTTTTTTTTTTCAGAAAGAGAACTTCGGTAAGGAATTTAACAATTGAAACGAATGAGTGCCCGAAGTAGCATACAAAACCGGATAAAAAAAAGTGATACAACGTGCCAAAATTACCGAAAACGTGAGTTTCTTTATGTAGTATTGCTCTATTTTTCAGCGACACAGGAAAACTCTCCGAATAACCCACGCGACATGGCCCTGCATGCGGTAATTTTACGTGCATGGGAAGATGAGAAAGTTTCCGGCTAGAAGAACGGAAGTCAATTGCTATTCATTTTTGGCTCTATATCTTGCTTTGCATCACGTACACAGAAGTCTTATCCTTTATCCAATATCCCTGCTGATTGATCGGGAAAAAAGCGATAAAGGCTTGCTGAAATTTGGGCATATTCAAGGAGCTTGGTCAGGGTTTGCGCTTCTTGAAAAGTTTGGCTAAATTTTACAAATTCGTTTTTTGTTATCCGTATTAATCTTCTCCATCCTTAACCATCCTTGTTCCTTTATGGTTTATTATTATTTCTTTAGTGCTTTTCTATCTCAGTAAACAATTATTATCAGGTCTCAGTCCTTTAATTTATATGTAATTTTGTACGTAACCAAAAGAAACCCTCGACATACCGTGACTGAACTCTTTTAATAAAAAATGTATTATATCGCTACAGAACGTAAAAAATCCGGAAGTTCTTAGTCGCCAGAGTAACAATATTTCTGATTTTACAGCTATTATCTCAAAGAGTATGATGACAATGTAGAGCATGGGAAGTTATTTAAGATCATTTTTTTTTATGTCCCTGAGAAGGAGCCCTTCAGTTGAGAGAAGCATAAAATTTTGAGCGGCATATGACCTGAAGTGTGACTCAACTTAAGTGCAGTGAAACCTCGATTTAACAAAGGGACTGGAAAAATATGTTCGTTAAATATAGATATAACGAGGTTTCGAGGGTTCTTTTTCATATATTTTATCAGGCTATTACGGGGGGGAAAGAATATCGTTTATTATTACACCGAGGACTTCGTTATATAGAGGTTCATTGGATCCAGGTTCCACTGTGCTAGCGCTGCTATATTTGTGATCGCAAAAATATATGTATGGCTGTGAAAAACCACTGAACTTATATCATATCGAATTTATCTTCGTTGTATCTTTGTAGGAATGCTAGTCATTCCTTGTCAACTACATCATCAATTCTAAATCTTTATAGCTAAATGTTTAAGTTACTATTATTGTCATTGTGATAGATTGATCGTCTGGGGTGCCGAGAACCCATTGACCAGGTCACGAAAGACAGAATGCCTGTACTGACATGTATCCAGCACAATCCTTCTCTTATCGAGTTGTTTTCTCTTCTATACAGCTAAACTCGATTTGCTTATATCCTCTTTCCTTCAGCATCTCAGGATTGAAATATCATCTGATTTATTCCTACAACGAAATAAAGGGGCTGGAGATGAAACGTTACATGCACCATCGGGGCGCACCCCACCCTAATGTTCTTTCTCATTGATTCCATCCCCAGCATTAATTAATTAATAGCGAAATTTCGCCACAAAATAACCATTTGCGGTCAACGAAAGACGATAAACTAATAGCCTGTTTGTCTGAATGATAATCAATCATCTGACCCACGTTCAACAAGGACCGAAAAAGAACCGTTATGTTAACTTGGCTCAGTGACCATAAGTTCTGGAGCCAACTCACTGAGACAAGGATCTCGCTTATCTTGAGCCAATGCTTGCAAAGGTCATTGAAATATCATCTGATTTATTCCTACAACGAAATAAAGGGGCTGGAGAAGAAACGTTACTAAGTTGGGGCTACTATTTCTGTGTGTAGTCACTGCTCTAGGAGTTAATTACCATTGAATTAAATGAGAAGAAGAACTAAGGCTTTTAGCTTTCGGCAAGAAAACGCCTTTTCTGTCGGAGTCTTAGTTATGCCGACCATGTCATGTAAAACAGCACAATCTGTGTCGAGCGTAGCCGTTCGTAATCTGTTTACCTGCCGTATGCTGAGGTGGAATTAAGAACTAAATTAAAACGTTCGACACTCAAAAACAAACTGATACTGAAACGATAATTTGTGTACCTCGTAAACATTTCTAAACACCTTTAATTTCAATTCGATGTTTTGATTTTGCTTACTGTACAAACATGAACTAATCTAACTGAACGCTTGTTTGGTTCGAAATACATGTTTTTGCATGGGTGGTTTGCTGCTCTGAAAAGTGGACAATTTTAATAATTGCAGTAATTTGTTGTATCCGTCTTCTTTTATCAGCTATTACTAAAATACGACGTTGTTTAAATCTGCATGCCCAGACACATCCCTTTAATGGACCTCCTACGCGGAAATTTGGACACACTTCACCTCCCTCTTTCACCGGAAACTATAAAGAAAAGGTGGACTCTGAACTGCTACATCTTTTGTCAAACAAAGCGGAAAGCGCATCTTTGAAGGATTAACAGTGCTAATGCCTTGTACAAAACGGAAAAATAGGTGTAACTAACGAAGAAATAATCCTGAAATTAAAGACCCGGCTCGCGTTTGTCAACCGATATTTTTTCCGCCAAAAAATTAGCGATTTCGTGCAAATTTTCCAGGAGTTTGCCGGCATGTTTAATAACATGGTATCTGGATTTTCTCGCTGTCTAAAACGTCTTATACTTAGACGGTGGACACACATTAAGGCCGATTGAGCAGCACGATGTACGGCCATCTGGTTGTGTTAATGTTTCTCGTTGACCGATATGGATCGAACCAATCTGTGTGCGAAGGTCATCGGGTCAGTTCTAATAAAACACGAATGTCTGAATGACAGAACTGAAATGTTTTTTTGTTAACCCTCTTTTGAAATTGAAACGCCTGATTACTGGTTCGGCATAAGACAATAAAATACAAACCCAGAGAACTTAGATAGATAACGTGTTGTAGGGGTACCATATTTAGATTTAAGGCTAGATAAGTAAATGATTGTTTGGTTAAAAATGTTTCCTTCTGTTGTCTATTCTCTGATTAGCCTCCTTCAGTCCATGTATGAGTTTAATATCGGCAATGGCTTTTTCCATTTATTCCCCTTTGTTTTCAGAAATTGTGCCTCCAGAAATGAATTGAACAGCCCTTGTTAATTGCTTTATATAGTTATTGAAATTTCAGAGCTTTCGTTTTTGGCAGTGATATAGCGGATGATGTTGAGGATTTTATCACAAAAGAAAGCAGTCCATTATTATTTTTTTTCTTTTTTCAACCCACCCACACCTTTATGACATCATGGCTAATTCATCCTAGGCTATACAACTGTGTATTTACCCTGTATAATACACATATTTGCACGTTCCACCAAATGATGATAATTTAGCAGGCTGGTGGCTTGGCGGAAATATTGATTACGAATTAACGCAACAGCTTCATTGAGCTGAAACTTCTGAAAGTAAGGCACTGATCAACGAAGTCGGCCAAGGTAATTGGTTGAGCTGACTGAGCCTTTTTCATTTGTGATCGCCTGACTGTTGCGATCACAGGTTGCGTTCGCATTGCCATTTTGAGAGCGAGTGCTTAACAGCAAAATTAGATGGAAAGTTTGTCTGTCTAGACGGTCCTAGACGATTCTAAAACATATGGACAATAATCACCTGAGCTCCGATCCGAAGGTGAACGATCGCACGTGATCAATTACCTTTTTCACTGATTCATATGCAAAAAAAAAACCCTGAGTGTCGTGCCGTTTGTCGAATCGCTTTCGCCCTGAGGAACACTAAGAGGTTCTGTTGTCGAAATATCAACCACAAACATCATTCTTGTTTTTGTTAATAAAATACTTTATTATGTACGGTTTCACCGGGAAACACATCAGTATGAACATATGAAATGTAGCTGTGTTGATTTTGTAAAAAAATAATGATACTTTGTTTATCGATTTCGAAGGGGTTTTCATGCCTAGATCAACCGGCAATAAATGAATTTGGCGGCATGCAAGGACGAAAGTAAACAATCTCTCTCAGAGCTCAAGGCGCGCCGCTTGCGTTTTTTAATCCTCAACTTCACTAGCTAAAGACGGAAAATGTGTATGGCTTACAGCCAAAAAGGAATTGAAAACAAAAATACTATTATAGCTTCTTTGTGGTTTAAACTTTGAAAGTATATCCGTGGCGCCTTTATGCGTTTCACCGCCCTTTCACAGGCCGGTAAAGCCTTGTGTGAATCTCTACATGAATACCCCTATCGGTTCGTTTTGATATGTAAAAATAAAATGCTAAACTAGCAAAATAGACAATGTTATTTACATTAAGGTAAAGCATCGATGTGTTACTAGGTTCATGAATTTTATGTCACTAGATAACTACGAACCGCCGTTTCGCGTCAAACAATGCAATGAACCCGCATAAATGTTCTCAATTGAATGAATGGAATGGCGCTTTTTTTTGCAGAAATAATCAACTTTTTGGAGTACAAACACGGCCACCAATTCAAGTGATCTACCCTAATTATTACAATTATTCTGTATACAGCTTAATGAACCATTACAATTCGCCCAACAAAAAGCAACTTTGTTTGTGGCCGCAATCGAGAAAGAGCGTTTGCGGAAAGTTTCAACGCCAGCTAACTTAAAATCCGCATGCTCTAAGCCACGGTTTTGCTGACAGATGATTTTTTGATGTGCGTAAAAAATGGCAGAGTCGTTCTCTTAGTCTCACGTTTGATGTTTTGTAATTAGCCAAGAACAAAAGAGTTTCTTGTGGGTGGAATTAGAAAAGGATCTTGTTTTTTTAACACCACATTCGGTAATGCAAACGACAGTTGAAAGGCAAAGTGGTTGGCGCGGAGACATCGGGGTTGATAAACTCTTCCATTAAATGCGTTAGTGTCTTGGTTCTATTTACATGCGCTTTTCATTAAAAAAGCTACGATAACCTTATTGCAAACTATTATACTGTTATCTACTAATTATCCTTCCATCTAGAACAATAACCTCGATTTCGACTTAAAGAGCCGAACTTTAAGTTTCGCTGCGAAACAAGTTTTTTATAGTAGTAATCTTACGCGTATGTAAAAATGTAAAAAAGAAATGGTTTGATCGCTAAATAACGCTACTATATACTCACTTCTACACTCTGTTAAGAATGTCACTTGTAAAATCCTTAAAAATTGTCGGTTATAAATGATCTGGGTACACTCAGAGCCAAGTTAAAAAGTTGTCGGCGATCTTGGTCGGAGAAATTAACACCGATTCCACCGCGTCGTTAAGGATCTCCGAGTTAAACTCCAATCCTACTCCGAGATCGTCGGTTTCCATGTTTGATGAGTTATCTGTACCCTCCATCACGCCCAAATCGACATTTGTGCCTGGCAAGCTGTCGAGAATCTCAGGCAGTCTGCGACTCGGCTCGGCGCGGAACGAACTGTCTTTAGAGTTGTAATTCGCGTCGAACATGGGTTGCGAATCGTTCATGTCAACATCGTGAAACTGGTAATTTCCACCTCCCATTCCGAGGCCAGAATCGAACGATTCATCCCTGATATGTCCTCCGCTTGTCGCTGGGGGATCCTGCGCGGACAACAACGACACTTCTCGCGTCAGATTTCCGAGAAGAGAAGACTTCGTTCCACCTTCTTCTAGAATATCACGTTTCAGTCTTATCTCTTGCTTCAGGAGCTCCTGCTGTCGCTTCAAAAGATGCTCTCGTTCTCTTTGGAGACGTTGAAGTTGCATTGTACGATGACGGTTCATCTCGGGAGGTAGCTGCGGCCCGCGCAGGTTTTCTTGGCTTCTGCAGTGCATTGCAATTCGCGGATCAACCCAACTTGTTGTTCTTTCAATGTGGTTGATATAGTAAATATCACCTTCTGGCGTAATCGCTTGCTCCCAGCCATCGGGCAAATTGCCCGCTGGTTGAATGCTGTTCAGGTTAGAAGTTGACTGAGTTTTTCTTGGATCCTGCCATGTCGTCACTTGATCAAAGTGGCTGCGGGAAAGAAACAGAACGGTTTTGGTTTTTGATGTCGCGAGAGCATCGTATTTACTCTAATAAGATACGAATTTGGCTACCCGCCATATTGAGTAGTAAAGACACGTATATAAGGAAACTGGTTTCAGTGATCCGGAGTATTGAAAACAATAAGGCACCAAATCACTAACAGAGTACGCAACGGTTTTAAATACGAAAAAGCATTATGCTCTAATGGGACGCCGTGCACATCAAGCCTTCCTAATGCGAAGAAATTAACTCTTTACCGCTTCTATCGGCGTGCGTGCACTTTAATATTTAAAGCGGTAATTGAACTAAAGTTGAGTTAAGATATTCACAATACAACTAGGTTTGGGACGCTAACATAATGAAAGTCTTACTTCATAAAGTATCGCTGTCCATTTGGCGTTGTTCTCATTTCCCAGCCGGGCGGCATCTGCGCTGGTTCCTCGAGTAAGGCTGTGTTGTCGAAGGAAGTTGATCGCTGATGAACCACAGGGCTCAAGGAGTGGTTTGGCGGACCTTTTAGACTTGTTGGAACTGTTAGCGATGCTGGCGACGAGTGCGCCCGAGAGTGAGAGATCAGCCCTGTTGGAGTGTCCTGGTCTGGTGACAAAGTACCATCGAGCGGCGGCTGCTTAAAGAACGACGGAGGCAGTTTCCGTAAGCGCATCGGTAGAGAGTTGGCCGACGAAGGCGGATCGGGATGCGTTTTGGCCACTGTGTTCTTGTTGACGACGTGAAAAAGCGCCTCAAGGTCGTTATCGGAATCTTGTCGTACATGGACCACACAGTTACCGTTCTTTCTTTCCATTGTTAGTGAATAGCGTTCGTGTTACGTCGTGTGTCTTCTGTGGCACGGTACTGACGCATCAAAAAGTGAAGCGCTCGCGCCGTAATTAGTCAAAACTGTTACGAAGCTTGCCAAGGGCAGTATCGGGAATATTATATACATACATTACACACGCTATTATTTTCGCGTCGCGGGGGACCTGGTTTTCGGGTGGGACGTGACGTAATGATTAGTCGCCAGATTTGGTTGCCATGCCAACTGTAACCTTCAGCCAATCAGCGCGCGCGTCTAGTCAAACGATCGCTTAGTGATGAAAGGCCTCATTGTGTTGGTCTATTTCTGAGATCTACGTAAGAAGTTGCAGTTACGGGGTGAGATTTTAAACCGTGGGCTTTTTTCAAAGTTTGCTGCTGTGCTGGCGCTGAGTCTTCTCTGGGTCTTTCCAGAACTTATGCTCGGCAAGTACAGCTCAGCAACTTGATTTATTGACGACAGCTACTGACGCGCTCAACGGCGTTGGCGATACTTCTGACAGACCTTATGATACTCCACAGGGACTAGAATACACGATACAATGCCAATTACATGTAAACAAGCCTTACCTAATATGCTGCTGTGCGATAAATATCGAATCTAGTGTTTGTGTGAGTCTGTTTTGCAATGTGACGAGGATAGTACACAGCGAGAACGAAGGAAGTAAACTACGCCCGCTTGAGCCGCGAAAGGTTTTTGTGGCAAAGTTCTTATTGCGTGGTTTTCCGACCTACTTTAGTGACCGTTTCTGTGTTCAAATGGCGACAAGGGAGATCACGTAGTGCTCAACAATTTACCGGGGGGTTCAGCAAAAGCCACTTTTTTATTTGCATTCTACGTTGTCCCAAATAATTTTCCACTTTACATTTTCTGCGAGCTATGTTCACCGAAGAAAGGCGTTCTCAAAAGTTTTGTTTGAACAATTTGATCTGGGGGTCTTCTATCTTTTCTTTTTTTAACGCTTTATTAACTCCCGACCTGTTCCATCCATTGTTGCTAATGATGCTCCCCCCTTTGTTCGAACTGTCGCCAGCCGTCTCAGGTTTGTAATGAGTAACACTTGACTTTATTACTGACAGGTCGATGCGCCGGAAGTCACATTGTTCCCATGAAAAATAAGATGGACAACTACGTCTGTGATTACACAGTTCCAAGCTTCGCCCATGTTTTTCTTCTTTGTCTTACGGTTCGATTAATTTCAATTTCCCGAAACGCAGTTGGCAGTGCAAGCGAGAGTTTGTCAGTATCTCATAATACCGAAGGTTTTCTCTTTTCAAATTAATCTTTCCCCCCGCGGGCTGGAACTGGAAACTTTAAAAAACAACGGTTTAGACTTCCAACTGACATATCTGCATCGATACGTGACTGCTTATTCGGCGCTGAAACGTCTAATGAACTAGTCGACTTAATTCATTTTAATCAGCTAACTGGAAACGACCGGAGTACACTCGCTGAGATCGTTCCGTAAAAATCAATATCTTGGTTTATGCCAACAGAGGTGGGTGGCCATCATATCTTGTCAGCTAACTGAAGAACAATGAGCCATTGACAGAACACGCAAAATTACGCGCGAAAAGCGTGGGGTATAAGATCGCTATCACGCGATCAGAAAAGCGAACTTGACAGCCCAGTTGGCAAAGTCACTCGTGATTCTTCGGATGAACTTTTTTCTGTAACTGCAATTAACATGTTTTTCACTCAATTTAACGAGTCAAAATGCTTGATTTGTTTCCAGAGGATGTGAAAACAAAATGTATACAAACCCCTACTGTTTTATAGAAATCTATTTGCATGTAGCTAGCGAATAAAAAGAACCGTGTTCATAGCAGTGTTTGTGGGCATTTGACACCATGATTGATATCTTCGATTTCCTGAGGGCAAAGAAACGAAACTCAAGAAACCCTACCAAGCTAGAGAGGATTTGTAAGCTTTATTCAACGCCATATAAACTATATTTAACAAGGTTCTTGGTCTTTCCCAGCGTCATTGTGATATCAGGAATAACTGAGTGTGTCGCTATTTCCGACTAGCGCTACAACTGATGAAAGAGAGTATTTTTACAAAAGACACAATACAGTTCAGTACAGAAAAGCGAAATCAATCCAGTTCATTAGGCGCACAATTTTACTCTTTGTCCTCTTCTTGCTGATGTATCCTGCTGTTCTTGGTAACTACAACACGTGAGCGATTGAAAATTCAGCCTACATGATCGATCAGGTCGGCTAGCTATGGAAACAGGCCAGAGAAAAAGAGAGTTGTTCTCAACGCCTTCTCTAAACCTAGGTGACAACTAAAGGTAACGTCCGAGGAGCTAAGCGTTTCGATCTCGAAATTTCTTCTAAATCTAGAAGCTTTATGTGTTTGGTTTTTCTTTGTTGTTTTATTTGAAACCGGCCTCATTTATGTTGCTAGCTGTTTCGGCAAGCTCAGGAAAAAGTCGTTATGGCAACCGCTTTTTTCCCACGATCCCGGGAAAACCTTTGAACAATGAACAATACATCAGAAGCTTGGAAATGACAGTCACGAACAGACACAAACCGCAACCTGCAAGCTGACAGTACTCTGAACTTCCGCCAGTTTACTGCTAGTTTTGTTGCTTCTGTAAAAGCTGGGAAGAATTTTACCCAAGGCCAGAGACCAGAAGTTTATGGCCAAGAACGATTCGGTGTTGCATTGATGTTTACATCTTTCACAAATAACCAGTCTGATAACACAGCTATCTTTGTCTCAGTTGCCCAGTTCACGAATGTATTTTCTTTTCATTTTTGACTTCTCTTTTTGTTTTCGCCATCAATTGATCCTTGATTCAAATTGATTAGATCTCAGTAACATAACAAAGGTGGTCCATCAGAGAGAGAGAGCGGATCGGCTTTCTTTCTTGATTTGCTTGCCAGTTGATATCAAAGTTGGAATCTCGCCATAGCTAAATGGTGCACTGTAAATAAATATTGTGCTTTGAGAATTCAATATGGCAAAGGTAAAAGTCTGTCAATACACGTGTACACAAAAGGCAGATCCATTATTAGCTTTGAGCTCCCGCACAGATTGTTGACCTGAAAAGAGAAGACAGAGAAAAAGCAGAAAACTGAAATGGCGGCATGCGAAGGGAAAGAGAAAATGGCCGCGCGCGTAATAGATATGCCACTCGCGCGCGTGTTTTGTTTTCTATCTGTAACTGATAATCTATTCAAGCAAGCGCACAGCTTTTATCGCAAAAACGAATGCGACAACACAGAAACAAATATTGGCTGCTCGTTTAGACAAGGCTGCGAGAGCTCTTGAAGGAAATATCGAGGCAAACTCGTTTTGCAATACAAGTTTTTCAACCAAACTGGGCTCTTGTGATATTCACGCCATCGTAGGCGCTTAACAAAACAAGCTATTTTAGGAAAAAAATATTGACTAAAGGCAAGAACGTAAAGACATGGCGAAGTAGCGTGACCCACTTGGGAAGCCTGTACTGCGCCATTCAACGTAGCTCAATCTATTCGAAATCACTGATTCTTCCAGTGAAAAATCCGACTGCACTTGGACATTATCTTGGGGCATTTGTTGATTCAATATCACAAGATCGAGATAAAGGCCACCTGAGATAGTGATGATACTATGTGGTGCAAAAATTTCAGCGGAAGAAAATTTTAAAATTGACTTACAGGCGTCGAGTGGGAAAGACATGGCTTATATCAAAGCAGATCTGGAACTTTCTAGACTATTGAACAGATAACCACGGTTAATTCTACTATCTTGCGAACACTTTGAATGCAACCGGATTGCGCGCGCCAGCTCGCGCTTCGTTGGAGTTCCCGCCAAACCTTTTATCTTCACGTAAAACTTGCGCCATGGCGGTCTGTTATCTTGCATACCAGGTGAAAATACGGTTATTTATCTTGACCAACGATCAATACCAAACTTGATTTTATAATCTAGGTCACAAATCAGACAGTTCAGTAGGTGTTTAACTTTCAAAAGCGGATTTGTACTGTTGAGTTTATGATCCGGTTCTGAAGGATTTAATTTGCGCAGGCGCATAAAAGCTATAACGGAAGACGAACGCTTCTATTTCAAAACAAGTCTTTGACGGTATCTTTTGAGAGAAAATAAAGACTGTGTTTTATCAAATGATATTTGTTTGTTGTCTGCCTGGCACAAGTCACAAATAGATTCCTACCTATTTCCGACAGGTATATCTTGAATATAAACTGGACTATCTCCAAAACTGAGTGACTACAGAACCTTGTTTCCTTCTTTTTACGACCTTTCATCGTCAATAAAGACTGAAATCCGGCGTGAAAAGCTTGAAGCGTAAAATCAGATGCGAAGTCACGTCTTTCAGAGCAGAGGGCCATGAAAATGATCACACTTCGGTGATTGATCAATATCAGTTCTTCATCTGCTATTGAATTTCGTAAAAGGTCGAAAAAAAACATTAATCCGACTAAAAACGCAGAAATCACAGCATAGCAACTGTTGCTTCGAATATGAAAACTTTCTGCAGGGAACGGTATTCGAATGCTAAGGGACTTGATGACAATTGCCGAATGGTTTCAAATAATCAGCAGAGAAGTTTTATGCACTTACACTAAGTAAGTAGAAAGTGCTGTTGACCTTTTCACTTGAATTGGTCAACCAAAACATGAACGTTCGCCAGACAAAGCCCTTCCATTTCCCATGAGAAAATTCAATAAAAGTCGTTTTCAGTTTCTATGTTATTTTTACACCGGTGTAGCAGTGTTGAAAGAAAGCTGCATTGTAGTTGTCCGTTAAATGTTTATTACCTGTCAGTATACTGATTTTCAAAACGAGGAAATAACAAATTTACATTTTGATGAAGGAAAACACTTATGAACTTGTTGATTAAGCCTTAACAGCCCTGAGCGGTACAGAAGGGGTTCTTCGAAATCAGCATGTACTACAGTATGAATGATCAGGTTGGCGACGGAATATTATGTTTCGACGATAGCATTGTGCAATACGACAGTTATTTTACAGCACTGCGTCATTGGAACTTGTTTTAGGCACGCATGAAGGTCTGCACGTTCTGTTATTCACCGATACTGCATGACAAACCAATTAAACTCTTGAAACGGTTACGTGTCAATTACTAAAATGCACATTCATACACCGTGACGTAACATGACGTAATAGAAGTGGATATGGAGACGTATAACTCCTTATTTGGCTGTTACATGTGCGAATCATTTCAGATATCTGAACTTCGCGAAGAATCCCGATAAAACCGTGATGAGCTCATTCAGAAAACATCCTAGCGAGACAAATTAAATACATACATGGATAGGTTACCTAACTTAAGTGGAATTTAAAAATTCCATTTGTAAAGATAAACTTGGCAGTGAGGTACGTAATTAACTGCACACGAACAGGGGTTCCTAAGAGTCATTTTCTTGCCCACTTTACTTTTTTGCGCAACTCAGTGGTAAAAGAAGAGCTGAATATAGTGTTTATGATCAAACAAAATCCCTTGATAAGGCCTCCTACCCTGAAAGACACAGAAAAACGGCTATCGTATATCCCGTATATTTTATTTGCTGTACCTTCTAAACTCTTTTTAAACACATTACCAAAACTGATACTAAACTCTTCAGTGAAAGCATGGATTGTCGACCTAGAACGTACGATGAAAGTTATTGTGGAAATTCAACTCGTTATTTTTTTTTTTCGATTATAGTGATTTTTTTCGGAAAGACTATTTTTGCGTCAGTTAAGCGGGTATAGGCCAGATAGCATACAAGTCGAGACTTCCGTTTGGTTTTAGACTTATCATCTCGTGACTAGAACCAAACTTGTGAGAAACTACTGACAAACGAGAGAATCAAAATAGGAGCATGCGCAAAACATCCCAATTTCAAAGAACAACGGTTTGACCGAGGAACGTTGACTATTCTGAGAGAGTTTCTTCACAGGGTTGCTACGAGTAAGATACAACAGTACCAGGAGTACTGAGAACGGACAGGCTAAACAATGCGAAACTAACTATGGAGATCAAAAGGAAAGCGGTTAACTTTTGTTCTTCATTTTGCAGTCTCGAAATGATCCCGATAAAGGTCCGCCAACAGCACCTTTCCCATCTGAACTTTCGCCTTCGACGCAGATCCTCGGGAACCACGCAGCTGCAAAACTAGTCTTCAATCAGCCGAAACATTGCCGTTTTGTACACAGGCCGCCCCCACTTTACGCCGGAGAAATTTGAAAACGCAACTTTACACCTATCGTCCACACTAATCCGTCACGAGCTTTTCGAAAATGCTCTTTACGTTTTAGTGTGGACGGGAACATTTTGAAAACGGATTTTTTTTTCGAAAACGACGAGGTCCTGATAATCATAATATTCCCCTTCCCGAGTTTTTCTCAAACAAACATCGAAAATTTTAACATGATTAATATCTCCGACGTAATGTGGACGGAAGACATTTATGCGTTTCCAGAGTGAACACCTCCGTTTTCAAATCAGCTTCCGGCGCTACAGTGTACGCGGTCTAGTTTCTTACTCGCACGAAGCCGTCTTTTTCATATGAATCTTTTTCTGATCAGAATATTGATTCTGAGATTGGGTAAATTTTAAGGATATGTTAAGAAGGGAATGAAAAATACGCATATCTTTTTAATAAGAATAAATGTCTTTTTTTGTGCGTTTGTATGCTTTTTAGAGTACTTATACACCCTAACGGTCTCGAAAATTCGAAAAGAAGTAAAATTAGTCTAAAAGCTTAGTCACCTTCCATTGCCCAGGAACTAATGAAACATGAAACTAATTTGTCTATTATGTATAAAAATAGGTCAACACAGTTATAAGTGTACAGTGCAACTGAATTATTTCTCTCTGAACTGAACTATTGTTCAATCACTGGCAGTCGATAGCAATTTCGCGCGAATCAACGACTATTTTGAAGTCTTCTTGCTAGGCGACCTCTGATTTATTAAATCGGAGAAATTAGAGGCTGGTCAGCTGTAAAGAACTGAAAACGTTTTTTATATAGAGAAATGTATGAGGTGACCGATATACAAGGCCTGGTTTCCACTATGCCAAAGATTCTGAAAATTTCGGTCGGTGTCCGTTTCGGTTCCTTCAGACCGGAATATCTGGCACCACCTCGGAGGTCCACTTTGCATTTGACCGGTCGGTTCAGTCATTTGCCGGTCCATTTTCACAAAACGGTTCATTTCCCTACTTCTCTTCACTTATGCAAGGAATTCGGAAAAGGAAAAGGAACAAGAAAATGATGTGAGCCATTCCTCTTGGCTGGCCCGGTTTAATCGGAAAATGTCGTTCCAGTTCTGGCATTGCTCGCAGTCAGCGGTTTATAGAGACACAAACACATCCCATCATGCACTGTTAATCAAAATGGCGGACGACGAGAAGAATTTTACGTTTCAGTTTGTACCAAACAAAACTTTTCCAGGTTTTGAATCTTCTGAAGTTAAAGAACTTTTTATGAAATGGTAAGGGCAAATAAGTTATCGATTGATTTTAGAATGCACGTTGGTATAACTGTTCGTGAGAGATTTTTCACACCAGGGTTCAGCTCGATCTCACAGAAGAAAAGCGCGCGAAGATTTCTAGAAAGCTTACTTATCGAAAACAATATTTTGATCATCTCATTTTGCAGGGGAATGATATCGCGAAGTAAAGTGCAAATGTTCTCTTACGACCAGTTATTTCAGGCGTATCAGAAAGACAAATTTGTTTTGGTGAGTTGTTATTGTTTATAAGTCTCGTCAGCCATGCCAATGGCGACAAGCGACAGACCACCCTGGATAAATAAAGTTTTTTATTATTTTTTTTTTGCGGTTGTCTTTTTCCAGTTGTAGTTTTGGAAACTGCAATTTGCTGTAGCGTGATTAGGCTCAGCTGTTATAATCTCCCGATTCTTCCTTTACTTCATATTTAACATAAATAAACTAATTGTAGCTAGTTTTCTTCTACAATGCCAACACAGTGCCGCAGCTGTTGTGATCATGTTTCGCGCACAAATTGTAACAAAATTCACCCATCACATATACTTTTAGGTACTGTTGACAATAGTTTTTTTTTCATATATTCACCCATTACACATTTTTTTAGTTGCTTTTTGGCCTCGTCATTTGTCACGCATAAGCCCGTTGCCAACAAGAAGTGCAAGTCAGCAGTTAACCCGAGTGGTACTCACTACAAGCGAAGTGATATTCAGTCTAACCAGAATGATATTCAGGCTAACCAGAGTGATATTCAGTCTAACTTGAGTGATATTCAGTTTAACCTGAGTGAAATTTAGTCTAACCCGAATCGAACTAGAGTGGAGAATTTGACTGTGATTAGCCTGACTAATTCTGTTTACAGGCAGCACTCAATAATGGAAATAACATGTCATACTTAAAACGTCTGTAGTCTGCAATTCACCCCTGGTCTGCAGATTGCATTTTACCCTCAGTCTCAGTGCCCCTGTGTTTTACATTGATCGTTAAGTTCGTCAACTTTCGAAGCCATTTGATGAGGAAATAAATGCACTTCCATGAACTTGGAATCACTTGTATACATTGAATGAGTTTACATTTGCACTCACCGCTGTGACCTACATGTAGATATCTAGCAACTGGAGAGCCTGTGTTTAAAATACCTATTGTCTGGCAGTCAGAAACTTTTCCATTTATGACTACCGGTTCTGTCCTCGTGTACCGGTTCACAAGAGCCGATACAAAAGACCAAACAATACACAACAGCTAACCAATGACTCCTAAACAAAGAAAGAACAATGGTTATTCCCTTGTGAACCGGTACACCAGGACTGAACCGGTAAATACGGTATTTCTAATTTGTTGTGTTACCAATATAATTATTGAGAACTAACTGCAACTGGTGCACCATTAACCTTTCAGGCTAACCGGGGTGCTATGCAGGCTAACTGGACACAAAGTAGCACACTTTGTTTGAAATACCCCATGTCTGGTTAGCATTGAATAACACTCCTGTTAGCCTAAAAGGCACGAAGGTTTCCCTGAATGGCACATTAGCTAGCCTGTTTATGGTTCTCAATAATATTGTAAAAGGAAAGTGTTTTGACTGCTGTGCATGGAGTATTTTAAAAACATTGTCCAGCTGCAAGACATCTAGAAACAGCATAAAACCTACTTGCAAATTTTCCACCACTTGCTCTGTTGGTTTTGAATAAAGAACTTTTAAAGCTCCAAATGCCAAAAGCTTTAAATTTCTTAAAACTTGAGTCAAAGATTTAAATTTTCAGTCTTAGATTTAGAGCTTTGACAACTTGTTTTAATTTCAATCTTTATTTGAAATCAACAGGACTTTTTTCAAGATCCTGCTGTAATATCAAGTCTGCAGGTTTGTTACTTTAGACATTCGTCTGTTCTACATTGTGTAGTTCCAGAAAATATCCATACCTCCATCATGGAAGGGATTTTTTGTAAGACTGCCCCCTCTTGAAATTCCAGTTAAGGTTCATACATTTCTTTAAAGTTTTCGGTCTTATGGAACACCCCACCTCACAGGAAATTCCAATCCACTCTGTAGGGGGTGGGCAGAGTATTTTCTGGAACTGCACATTCTGTCATAAATATACAAGAGATAGCCATTGATAGAGTTCACTGGTTGACATGGTCAAGTCCAAGTCGAATTCAGACCTGAGCTTGAGTTAATATTTAAGTCACTAGTTTAGGGAACAGTGAATAAAAATTACTCAAACACAATCAATGGCGTACTGAACGAAAACATATTTACAAACAACTATGTATTTAACTTCATTCAGTACATATTAATCTACAGAAATGCCAATTGCCCCAAACTCTAATCTTTTGGTGATAAAATTTTATGTTTAATGTTATGTATTTTTTATTTTAGATTGTGTCTTCCTCTGATACATGGGGTCCATTGAGTGAGTAATTTTGAACTACATACAGAAGAGAACGAAAGCAGAGACTTTTGATTTGCTTTCATTACATGTACTGCTGTTTTTTTGTTAGCTTTGATTGTGCATTCCAGAAAATATCAACCATACTCCCCCGCCACACACACACAAGTGGAGGTTACAATTTCCAGAGGGTTCAGGGGCTCTCTAAAAATTACTTTAATTGGAATTTCCAGAGGGGCGGGGGGCACTCTCACCTTGTGAGAACCTTCAGCCTGGCACAACTTTGTGGTTACTCATCCAACTTATTTTTTTCTTTTTTCCGTCATAGGTATCAAAGCATCTTCTGTTACAGCAGAAAATGTCTCTTGTGTTGTTACATCAATGGATTTTTTTGACAGACTTCAAGAGCAAGGTTTGAAATTTCTGAAAGGGATAGCATCGTAGGGGGGGATTTATGGCAAAATACTTTCTGTGGAGAGGGTAATGAGTATGGCTTTATTCTGAATATGTATGAAGTTAAGACCAAGGTCGTGTTCTATTGGGATCAACCGTTTCTCGTTGGATGTGGGTTGGTTGGGTTTTTTGTGTTCTATTGGGGAAAAACTTGTTTTGGTTAGTTTGAGTGATTAACTTTTTCAATTTGCATGATTACATGTATATCACGTGATTGTAGCTCACCAACCAAAAACGGTTGGAAAAGTGTTCTATTGAGAAACGCCAACCATATCAACCCAAACCGTTCGCTGTTGAAACGAGTGATCCCAATAGAACATGACCTAAGATTTACTACTCTTGATAACTAAGTGGTTTAACTAAAGAAGGCATTCTGGTGACCATCAATAGGAACAATTTCTCCTCCTTTTGCCAAACAATTCTGGATGTAAGCCTAGATATGCCTACTAATAATAGTAAAAGTTCCTTTCATCTAATGCAGAACATGTAATTTAATATACCCTCTTTAACTCAAAAGATATTGTGAGGGAGTCAGGAAACATCAGAAAGTGTTTTGATGAGTTTTATGAAGACTTTGTCATTTCTGATGAACTCAGAAAGGTAAGAACTACTGGTATTATTAATACTTATCCACCAAGTACTTTTTATTGCATGTATTGTCTTGTGTATGGTATTAATTAAGCAGCCAATTTAACCAGGCATGTTTCTCACTAACACCTCTTTCTCCCTCTGTCTCTCCCTCCATCCTCTTTTCCTTTCCCAAATCCTTCCATCTCTTGCTCACTCCATCCCCCATCTCGTTTTTCCTCCTTTCCTCCCCACATTTCTGTCATCCATCTTTCCCTATCTCCACTCCTTCCTCTCTATCTCCATCAAGCTCCCTTTCTCTGTTTCTCTCCAGTCCTCTCTCTCTTGTTTTCTCTCACTTTGTCACTTTCTCTCCTACCAGCGCTCTTTTCTCCCTCTCGTACTCCTTCTCCTCTCTTCCTACAACCCTGGTCAAAACATCATGGGACAGTTATGAAAATTAAAAGAGAAAATGCACTTTGTTAAATAAACTCTGAATCCGCCTCTTAAAAAAAAGGTTGGCAATGTTGTTTTAGTATACTATTTCTTTTGTCCCTCCTTCCCCCAAGCAATGTTGAGTCTACTGAAAATGACTTGAATGCCTGACATCAACATTGAATCGGGGGCAGGGGGAGGGGGAAAATACCTCATTTTTTTACGGGTTATTGCCTTTATGTCCCAAGAGTTCTGTACAGGGTTGTAGCTTACTTCCTCCTTCAATTTCTCGCTATATGAACTTTCAACAAAACATGGCTATAAAAGGAAAGTTCTGGTACATATTAAGAAACTCTCTGGCATTATATTATGCACTTAGCTCTAAGCTGAAATACTGAACTCCCATTTTGACTAAGAGCTTTAATAATCATCTGACATGAAGTTCTTCCCACACATCTGGCCAGAAATAAGCCTTCCTCTAATACTGTCAATATTTTTCATCCTAATATTTTAGGTCTTACTTCTCGAAGAAGCAGAAACATATCCAATATTTACTGATGCAGACAGAAATGAGTTTATTTTCCTGATTTTCAAGCATATATGTCTTGGAGGACAAGTTTGTCAAGTGAGTGAGATGAGATTGTTATATTAAAAATACAAGTTCATGTTTGTGAACGACATGAATAAAGACGATCTGCTGGCGAGATTCACTTCAGAAAAAAGAAAACAAAAACACATTAACGCTGTGAGATCAAACGTTTTCGCAGTCATTAGACACTTGGCACTTCAAAAATTTCATTAAAAATAGCCAATGGAGTCCTAGAACAAGCACATATTATAAGCGAGCACATGTACACGTGTACCTCTCTAAGCAACCAAGGTTGAAAGATCCCCAATCTTTCTTGAAGCCAAGTTGCTATCTGTGAAAGCCTTCTTAGTACTAGATTTGTTAACCAGAGTTAACCAGCCATTTTTCCATATCATTCTACCAAGAAAGTAAACTCTGACAGTACATCATTCTGGCTGGTAGGATTTGCATTTTGTTTTCATTGGTAGAAGGTTAACTCCTTTCTGCCAAGAAAACAATTTGATGACAAGCATTTTGCTTTCTGTACTGCTTGTGTTGGTTTGTGAGTTCACTCTAAATTCAGTGGTTACTTTTCCATTTTCGCTTAGTATGAAGATGACATAAACCCTTACCTCGAAACAACCAAGACAATTTATAAAGATCTGTTAAGGTAGGTATTGCTCATGTTCACATTAATGAGTTAACATTAGTTTAAATAATTTGACGCGGTGCTTTCGTTTCGTCCCGACCAAGGGACTCATCAGAGACCTTTCTTCTTGGCAAACTCGTTGAGCATCGCTAATCTGTGCGGTCGCGAATCCCGTTTGCGATACAGTACCGCTCAGATATACGTTAACCAAAAAACGCGCATAATACGCGTATAAATATGCGCGTATGTGCGTATATGTATACGCGTATGTGCGTATAAGTATACGCGTATGTGCGTATAAATAGACGCGTATGTGCGTATAAGTAGACGCGTATGTGCGTATAAACATACGCGTATGTGCGTATAAAAATGCGTATATACGCACATACGCATATACGTGTCTGTTCATTAGTATGTATGAGCTGTCTTATTGTCTTTCTATTGTTTGGGGGGTTCTTTAGCTTGAAAACACTAAAAACTACACGACTACGAACTTCATGATACGCTGTTGCAAGTGTATACGAGTTAGATAGAAAGCATGTGCCTATCGATATATACGGGTTATCCTTTTTGAACGGACCTTTCATGAACAGAGGAGATGTTTTTCACCGATTTTTCATCACTTAACAACACTACATCCGTCGCAACGGCTTTGGAATGTGTTCAAAATTAATATAATACCGGTGCATCGTATTTCAGCAGAGTCAACATAGCCCGTTGTGAACAGCGTTCTGGATATGAACCCACACAGGATGTTTCTTTTATGGCTTACGCCATCGATAAACAAGCTTTTCTGAGAAACTTTTCTATTCATTATACATACAAGTAAAAGAAGTTCTACCAGACCATTATAATTGTGTTGCGTTACCTGTCACAACTACGTGTTGTTCCGACTCGGGTCTGACACGTATGTAAATTTTGTCTCTAGTTATTTGTTTCAAAAATCGATGGTCACGATAACTAAATCTCAACACAGCAACGCCGCCTATGTGAACAATTTCTTCCCCATCTTTGTAGCCTGCGAATACAGCTGCCTTTCACCGCTCCCGTCTGATTTGCTGTTTCGTGCGAAACTCGACTAACTGTTTATTCAAAGTTGTGAACATGAGAAACCACGAGTTGATCATTCGACTAACTGTAAACATTCGCTTTGCAGATGAAACCTGGAAACCTTTTTATTTAAACTCGGGGACATGCAAAATCACGCTTAGTGAGACTTATGAATACACGCCTTTATGCACATGAAGCCTTGACTAACTTCCAGTAACTTTTTATTCAAAGGTTGTGAACAGGGGAAACCATATGTATGTATGTATGCTTTGATCATTCACTTCACTTCACTTTCGAAAAATTCTTTTATTCAAACTTGTGGACACTCGCCCGCTTTGCACATGAAACCTTGACTATCTTTTTGTTCGTACAGTACTTGTTTAATACCACCGTTTTCATCGATACACGCGACCAGATACGATACGCGTAAACGGTTCCAAAATTTCCGTCAATGTTGCGTGTTGTCGACAGATCGGATCGAAATCCACCAATCACCGCCCGCTAACATGACATAATGAAGGTCAGAAGGTCACACTAGTGGCTGTGATTGGTGGATTTCGATCCGATCTGTCGATAAGGCGCAAGATTGTTTTCCAAAGTCTACGTATCAACGAGAACGGTAGACTTGACAAGTCGACCTTAACCAACAGGCCAGGGAAGAATTATTGGAAAGGACTTTTAGAAAGTCTACGAGAACGGTGGTGTGGCAACATTCGAAACCACGCTTTGATCATGAAACCTCAACAAACTGTAACATGTCATTCAAACTTGTGCGGCACCACACTTTGAGCATGAAACCTTGACTAACTTTTTATTCATACTTGTAAACATGCGAAACCACGCTTTGATCATGAACCTGGACGAAAATTTTCCCTTGCAAAAACAAACGAAAACGTTGACTTAATGTAAATGGCCCATCACAGAACCTTGATGAAAACCCTTGTTTCAAAGATGTATTTTTGCGTTTGAATGAACGATTTATGCCAAATTTGACCGGAGATTTAGAGTTTGCCTTGATGCCTCAGAGAACAATAAAGTTGATTAACGTTATCAAATGTTGCTAGCGCGTGCCGAGAGACATTGTTAAATTCAGTAAATGATTTGCAATATACATAACTGAAGAAATGCTTCTCAAATTTTATCCCGTTGCTGAAGTATTGTTTTCAATTTATAATGGTTGCTGTTTTGCTTAGAAATGCTTTAAGTGCAATAGAACATAATAAGTCTTGATCTGCGGATTAGAGCGGTTTTCAACTGAGTGTCGAAAGTAATCAAGCAATTACACCGTACTTTGGTTTTGGTTTTACTATGGTTTGAGATTCGCTGAGTTGTCTTAATTTGTAAGTAATTTTTACGGCACGTGATTGAAAACTGCTCTATTCGATTGACACTGTAAAACGCTGGTAAAGTCTTTTGTAAAATTAAAGAAGCCCTCTGTTTTATTTTAAAAAAAGTTTATTTTAGAAGCCGGACGCTCTTCCTTCGCGTTGAACAACAGCCGGGATCACTTTTCTCAGGTGGCCAATGTATCTGATGCACTTTGCTGGGGTTACAGTGTCCCAGAACCTCTGAATACCGTTGACAAGTTCGTCCTTGTTTTTTGGTTTTACTACGGTACGCAAGAAGCTCTTGAGTTCGTGCCAGAGCAGTTCAATTGGATTCATGTCGGGGCTCTCGGCAGGAGTAGGCCAGTAGTTTATGTTGTTGTCTTGCACGAACTGCATTGCTAGCCTACCTAGAAATAAAAGAGAAAAAATTAGCAAATGTCGGACATCAGAATGGAAACAAGAGAAAATGATAAATACTTACTCTTATGTTTAGGATCGTTGTCCTGCTGGAAACGATACCCATCAGCAAACGTCGTTTGCGTAAAGGGCAGAAGAACGTTCCTTAAAATCTGCTCGACGTAGAATTCTTTCCGCATGATGCCCGTAAAAATTAATACGGGCGTCGCACCTCTCTTCGAGATACCGGCCCACACATTAACTTTAAACGGATGTTTGGCCTTCGGCTTCATTTTCGGCGGCTCGCCCTTTTTGCGGAAGCATACTTTGCCGTGGCGCTCGAGCCAGATCGTACTCTCGTCTGTGAAAATGACATCGTCGAATGTCTCTCCGCGATCGAGGCATTCTTGGGCGAAGGTCAACCGGGCAACTCGGTTTGCCTCACGAACAATCTGGCAGTATTTAGGGCCGCATTTCGTCCATCCAAGTTTCTTCCGAGCTCGTTTGATCGTAGCTGTAGACAGTCGAATGCCCAGTTCTGCGTAAAGTAGTCTCTGTAGACCTGAAAATTTAAACAGTTTAGATCGAGTTAGCTACAGAACTGCAATTAGCTGTGTAGCTGTGTAATTGCGTTGTTGTTTGGCTGTAAGTCTTACCGATGGACGTTAGTTCATCGTTCTCTTCCATCTTAGAGTCGATAAAGTCCATTTGCTGCCTGGTTAAAATTGGCTGTCTACCGGGTGTTGTTTTATCTGCGAGTGTTCCACTTTCCCTGTACTTTTTCAGAACTTTGGCCACCGTTTGACGTGTTATTCTCGTGTCTTCCTCTTTAAGCTGACGAACGATTGCATTTATACTTTTGGATTTAGAAGCAAGAGAAATAATTCTCAATTTAGTGTGCTCCGATGTTCGTGTCATGATTGACAGAAGTGAGCAAGTTTCTCGATAGTTGTCACAATTGCCCTCGATGTGAAATGCTTTTCAAATGTAAATTATGCGTGATGCTTTTGTGATCGGTTCAAGAGTTACCGTGATTTTAAAATAACAATTAGATCATATAAAAGCTGTGATTGGCTATTTTTGCGAATTTGTGATTGGCTCTTTTTGTGAAATTTTGATCCGACCACTAGTATAAATACATGTAGATAAGCACTTGGTTAACTACCAGATGAGTAAGACCTTTCCATAGTTTGCACTCGCTATATGATCATGGCTTTAAGGGCTAGTCTCAAAGTTCCAAAGTACGGTCTGTTTTATTTTCCGATAGACCAGACTACCAGTGTAGTTCCCGTAAAAAATATCCAGACAGTTGTCCATGGGGACAACAAAAGTAAAGGAAGCAAGGTTAGAGTCGAGTTTGAAGGACATGTGCATGACGCAGAAATCATCGCTGTCAACGGTAAGATGCTTATTTTTTGTTTTACTGTGTTTGTCTGGATTTACACCCTCGCTGTTCAAACACTGAATACTACGTTTTTGGGACTACCCTCACCTTAAAACGATGTACCCGTTTACAGTTAGCCTTAAGCTTACTGAGTTAATTTTTTTCTTCTTCAGATGATGCTTTCAAACTGCGCGAAATACAACCGAAGTTCGAATTAGACCCTGAAAATGCCCATCTATTTAAAAAGAAAGACGAGGAGAAGGAGACACAGCCGTCCGATACGATACACGTTGCCAAGAGGAGAAAGCAGCCTGCCGCGGATGACAAAACGAAAGAAAAAACGAAAAAGAAGAAGGAACCGGAACAGGTAAGCAACATATTACGTTTTTTATCCAGGGCCGAGTTGTTCAAAGCCGGGTTAAGCTAACCCAGGGTTAGCGAGAATTTTGATTGCGAATTTGCAACTCTTTGGCGAGTTTTTCTGGTTGAATTGTTTGTCCTTCAGTTTTGAGTTTAAATAATCTCAAACTACACAAAACATAAGTAGTGAAAGACATTTTTATACACGAAAAATCATTGCTACGGTTAACTTTTAACCCTGGGTTAGCGTTAACCGGCTTTCGAACAATCCGGCCCAGAACGGCGAAATTAGCACGTAAACAATAGGCTGAATTTTAAAAACAACTTACTAACGCAGGTCTGTTATAAGAGATAAATTTGTTAACCTAATGTTAATCGTTATCAGTAAATGTTAAAAAGTCATGCGTAAGGTTGATTTCAGTTATACAGCTTTATAGGTCGAAGACATTACTCTTATTTCTTGAAGAACTTTCTTCAGTTAACCTTTGTTTTAAAACTGATAATAGACTGTGAGCTGTTGTTAATGAACTGTCCCACCTCCGGTACATGTAGTTCATTTGCGCCAACAACGACAAAGCACAGCAAACGAAAAAAACTTTGTGCCAGTAAAAATCGAATTCAACGCTTTAAATCTACAGTACAAGTCAAGCTGACAGTCTCGACTCGAAACTCGATATTCGATGCTTTCGAGAATCGAGTTTCGAGGCACGAGTTCGAGTATATAGAAAACAATACATGTAATACCGCGCTCCGTGCGGCTTCCTTTATTCGTTGCGTAAAAAAAACCGCACACGTCTGAATCAACCAAATAGAGCGTCTGCCCTAGCGAAATGATTTTCTAGCTCTTTCCGGTTGTGTGCGACTCAATCAAACTGCAAAACTTGCTTGATTCGCTTATATTTAAGGGAAATTACTCGGCAAATGTTTGCTTATTGAGTCCTTATCTGTTGCTCCTTTGCCGCCAGTCTGTATGTAACACGAGCCAGAATTCATCGTCAAGAATCGAAAATTGGCAAAAAAGTTACTCCGAAATCATAATAATGGATAAAAACAATCTGAATCGTAAGAAACTTATTGAAACAGAGCGACAAAACAAACAACAGCAAGACAAGCCATTCACATCGACCACATGTCAATAATTACAAAATTAATGAGAGACGCTTACCGCCTATATATAGAGTCGCGACTCAAAAATTTCGCTGTCTCCAAAGTCGAGTTGTTCGAGTTTCGAGTGACTGTCAACCTACATTTTGACCGGTACTGCAGACCAGTAGATGTTAAAAACTCATGCTAAGCTAGATTACAGTTATACAGCTTAAGTCTAAGAAATTACTCTTATTTCTTGAAAAACTTTCTTCAGTTAACCTTTGTATTAAAATTGACGATAGACTTTGAACAGCCGTGAATTAACACTGATAAACTGAAAATGTCCATTTATTTTCATGTAAAAAGAAAAACGAGGAGAACGAGACACAGCCGTCAGATACGATACACGTTGCCAAGAAGAGAAAGCAGCCTGCCGCGGACGACAAAACGAAAGAAAAAACGAAAAAGAAGAAGGAACCGGAACAGGTAAGCAACATATTACGTTTTTACAGAACGGCGAAATTAGCGCGTATGCAATAGGCTGATTACTCTTAGGTCCAGTTCAGACGCCGAACTTTTCATGAGAATTCGGGAATTTCGCCTTTGGAACAGCTTTCATTCAGACGCCGAACTTTTAATGTGCCGAACCTAATGCATAAATAATTATAACTTGGCCTGAAAATCGCTAATAGACTGTGAGCTGTCGTTAATGAACTGTCCCACCTCCGGTAATTAATTTGCATCAAAAACGATAATCAACAACAAACGAAAACAACTTTGCGCCAGTAAAAATCGAATGTACAGTACCGGTCAAGCTGACAGTCTCGCCTCGAAACTCGATACTCGATGCTTTCTAGGCACGAGTTTCGAGTTTTGAGTATAGAGAAAAGAATAATACCGCGCTCCGTGCGGCTTCATTTATTCGTTGCATAGAAAAAAAGCACACGTGCGAATCAACCAAATTAGAATTATAAAAGATAACGTTTTTATCGTGGTTTTACTCATTACCAGTAGACTTAAAATTGAGAATAGACTTTGAACTGTCGTTAATGAACTGACCCGCCTGGTGGGTGTCCGTATTAACTTGGTTCTGTAAAAGCATCCACACCTCGGATACACCTGTAGGTTGAGTGTTTCTTCTCTCTTACTGAAATTTGCCTTTATTCATTTGTAGGCCACTGTTGTTTCTCTTTACGGACCACCGCAACCTAATCTGCCACCGCGTAAATCACCAGAAACACCACTTCCACTGACGCCCCCATCTCATCCGCAAAATTCACGAAGGCTACCTCTACCGGAAGCTGTGTCACCAGCACCTCTGTTATCGGCAGCTGTACCTCTGTCGCCGATACCACAGACGCCAGTACCTTGGTCACCCGCAACACTGTCATCAGCACAGGGGCAGTCGCCGGCACATGCACGTAGTCCGTTAATGTCAGCTCTGTCTTCCGCGCGTTCAATTTCACGAAACCTTTTTCGGAGCCAGCCTGACGGCGAAATTATCGGATGGCTCACACACATCGCGGACCAACAAAAGAAAGTCCTGGATCGTTTTGACGTTCTCATATCTGTTCTAAGTGGCACTCCAGAGTCAGCCAGTCCCTTGCCAGAAGAACCACCACCAGCCAACCAGTCACTCGATCCTACGCCACACAATCCTGTACCACCAACCAATCCACCATCATCATCTCCATCAGTTCAACCGTCTCCTCTGCCATCAGGGCAGGACCCTCGCGAATATGACACCACGCTGCTTCACCTACGGTCGCGCTCCACTTCGGAAAAAAATTTTGCCGTGCAACTTGTGAGGCATTTCTTTAGCCCGCAAGAACTGGACGGCCGGAATGTTAGGGGGATCGGAAACAAGCTTCCCTTAGATCCCGATAAAGTACGAAAGATTAAGGAAATAATCTTTAGGTTTTATCCGTCCTCGGCAGCCCAACAAGACTTGCTGTGGCGCGAATGCCGCAAAGCTATTGACGGTTTCTTGCGTAACAGAAAGGTTACGGAGGCACGGGCTACCTAGAACATTACACGACGTACTGTAGGTTGTTTATGTTACAATATTTTAGAGAACATTAGGTTGTCGACGTTAAAATGCGTGGCTATATGCCCGGCAGCATTAAATCGGCAAATTTGTCTTATGTAAAACCAAAATAATTTTTAGGATCCCTTGACATTTCTAAAGAAACAACAACTACTTTCAATAGGTTTGAATTCAGTCGGAATTCGGTAATTTATTTCTGACTGCCGGGCATTTAGTCTATTTGAGACCGTGACGGGCAGTGTGATGTCACAGATACTGAGCGATGTGATAGTATGCACAAGCTCGGTAAATTCGTCTTAAGTAAAACCGAAATAATTTTAAGGATCGCTTGACATTTCTAAATAAATATGAAATACTTTCAATAGGTTTAAATGAGGCTTTCAATCCGAATTTGTTAAGGATCGTTAATAAGTGAATGTTTCATAACCCGGTTTGAGCCGAATTGTTTTTAAGTGTTGACAGATATTTCGTTAACTAAAAAACCAAAATAATTTTTAGAGTCGCTCGACATTGCTAAACGGAAACATTTAATACTCTCAATGAAAATTCGGTGAAATGTTCTGACTGTCGGGCATTTAGTCTGTTTAAGATCGCGCCCGGCTGCCGGGCATATAGTCACTAAAATATGTTATAGAAGATTACATTGTAGGTTGTTTAGTTTCAAAAATTTTGTTAGTTAAAAATCTATTTGAGGCAATGATGTGTTAAACAAGCTATAAGATTAATACTCCTTAATAAAGCATTTGAGTTGTTATCATATATTCTTTGAGTTGTGTGGGTTCAGGTTGTGTTTTGATTTTGACCATATTTACAGCCGCTTGTGCACAGGGAGCGTCAACCTGTAGACAGTAAAATCGTTTTCGTTTTCTTTTCGGATAGTCAGCAGTCTTTCAGTTGTTTGTTTGACCTTGCAAATAAGAATATCTTGGCTTTGGATACTAAAACAAACCATCTCAGCTCTTCGCAAGAGATTTTACGCACACGAACAAATCATCACGTGCGATGCCAACACCTTGTGTTTACATCCCGATGTGTAAACATCGAAGCGACCGCCGACTGCACTAAATAAACGAAAACATCTTTCGCGATACAAAATGTTATGGTTTCCATCTGTTCTAAACATTCAGCAATTGCTTCTCGATGGAAAGTGATCGAAGGAAGCTTATTTACCTGTCATGTACTCGATTACCTACATAACGCAGCAACCTTCCCAAAATTATTTTTCTCCAGACTTGAAATTTCATAGAACTTTCCGGAAGCGTATTATGTGAATATTCGCGTAGTAAATCGCCAGATGATTCACACGTTTAAATCTCGAGTTTAAGTAACATTTTCCTTTTCGTTCTGATTCATCAACAGCAAAAGATAAAGCAGATGAACTGCTTCTTCTCGTTTTTCAATAAATACATGAAGCGATGCGACGTGCGTGTTTGTAACATGATCTCCGTTAGCTTTGTGCAATATGTTAATTTTCCGTTGTTGGCTCGTCGCTATTTTAGACTCTTTCTCTTTCACAACAATGAAACACAAAGAAACGTTTTCGTCCTGCATAACAAAGACACATCAGACGCGCATGTATATGCGTATATACGCGTATATTTATACGCGTATGTGCGTATAAGTATACGCGTATGTGCGTACAAACATACGCGTATATGCGTATAGTCATACGCGTATATCCGTATAGTCATACGCGTATATGCGTATAGTCATACGCGTATGTGCGTATAAAACGCGTCTGCGCAGTTAACGTATATCTGAGCGGTACTGTATGAGGCGAGATTGCTGTCGTCGTTTTGTTAGCGAACGGGACTGAGCGCGATGCTCAACGAGTTTACCAAGCAGAAAGGTCTCTGAAAAGTCCCTTGGCGGATTCGAAACGAAAGTGCTGAATCAGGCTATCCACGAACAATGTATTATCACAAGTAGCTGTAAACTTTTATTGTCATTTTCCAGCATTATTTTAGCAGAAAGAAGTTAATTTGCTTAGTTCCAGAAGTGTACCGTTTTGTTTTGTTTTTGTTCATACATGTTTATTTGTCCGCAAATTGTAAGTAAAAACGCCACTACACATGAGCAACCAAAGCATCTTTTCAGTAGTCAGGATACCCGAGGGGTACTCCCAGAAAAATTGAGTGGGGGTGTGCGGCCCACTTCCCAAAACCCTTACCCTATTTATGACCAAACTCTGCGATTTTTCCTACCCTATTTATGACCTGGCCACAAATTTGATGTCCTATTTATGACCATTGCGGCTGGCACAGTTGCCCTAAACATAATTTATAAAGGGCTTTGGTTGATGATCTTATCAATAATGATGAAAAAGTAGCTTCTTCTAAGAAAAACATACCTAGTTCAAGGCAAGAGTGCAAACCCATACCCTATTTGTTACCAAAATGGTCAAAATCGATACCCTATTTATGACTAAAACGGCTGAAAAACCATACTCCTTGGGGTCCCACATACCCACATAGACAGACAGACATGTTTTATTTGGAGTCTTATACAATAAATGGTATATCGACCACAATTTCCAAGTAACTAAAAATTACAAAGAACAAAAGATACACAAGGCTAAAAAGTTACTAATTAATTACGACCTAGAGTATTTACTTTTTCCCGTCTTCCCCATTCCTTTTTTCAAAGCATTCGAATATATGTTTGGCTATTAGTTTTTGTATTTTATATAACCCATATAAGGGAGTACCCACCCCGGGGGGGGGGGGGGGTAGAATATCGGTTGCGAAGCCCTTTGCTGACTGAAATGCTGAAATGCCAACTGTTATTTTCGAAGACGTCAAAATGTCGCCATATGCGCCACAGAAAAAAACCAACTTGCAAATTGGATCTCAAGATTTCTTTCCTGGAAAAAGGTTTTGCCGCGTTACAACATTCAGCACTAGTTGGAAAAATATTTAACTAACATTTCATTTAAATTTCACTTTGGAACTCCCCTCGACTGTCGCGGTAGTTTTATTCGCGTTTGGAGGACGCGTTTGCCATCGGGAAACACGTCAGAGATCAACATGGGAGGGACCCAAGTGACATATTTCTTAGATTCAAGGATAATTTTTGAGGATAATTTTTCATATCTTTATGTTGATTGCTGTTGATGTTGCTACACTGCATGGCTTAATTTAAACCATGAAGTCAAATAGCGACATGGAAAACATTACACGGTTTCTGGTGGTCCCTGTATGGGAGCGGTTTGGTTGAAAAGTTTCGAAAACCGTGTTATTTTCGTACCCGTTTTAAGCCTTTGTTGTTTTTCTTTTTTTTTTACTTCCAGTGTACACAAAGACCCGACCACCAAGAAGTTGCAAGTTGGATCAGTTGTGCTAAAAATCTCTGCACAGGTATTGTGCGCTAGAGAATGTCAATTTCTAAGCAGAAAATATATGTTTTACTAGGAAAACTCCGGTGTCTTCAGGTTCAAATTACCTTTCCAGGGGTTGACAGTTAAAAAGTGCCAAAAGTATTTGTGATGTTGAGTATCACAAGACAGCGACAATCCTGAGACATAATAGGTATGACAAGGTGGGATGGTAGTGTGTGGCAGGTCTCCCCCCACCCTACTCCCCAACAGTTTAGCATTATGGCCTGCAGGACAAGAGGCTTGTGGGACTTTATTCCACAGGGCGCGGAGAGACAAAACGGGATAGACAAAAACGAACACCTAAGACGCTCTCGTTTACTCTCTGCCTATGCGTCAGCCTCTGCTGTCGACACTCACGATCTACGCTCAGCCACGACTGTCTGTCTGTTCTACAGTATCAGGAGCGGACCATTACTTTTTGACTTGTGAGGTGGGTTGGCCAATAATTATCTGGGGCATGATTTTTTTTTTCACCTTTTTTTTAAAGTCAAACACAGGACAGCACTTGCTCGATTTTTTCCCCATGACTTTTCAGCCGTTTTTGCTATGCAGGAATTTGTTTTGGAAATTGCCCAACCCCTCCTCTCTCCCCCTCCAAAAAATAATGGTCCGTTCCTTACTCGGTATAAATTTCTTGATTACCATCTGCTGTTCGTGAAAATAAATTAACGCGGCCTCCCTCCCGCGAAAGAAGAAAAAACGCTGGATTCATAATGGACACGGAAAGCGAGCTAGTTTTCTCGCGCTTATACGCTACCGTGAAGTAACCTTCGTAACTGAGGGGGTTTGTTTCTTTTTGTGTTAGGATGAAGACGGTTCATCGATTTACCCTTCACTTACGCCACACGATCAGTCCTTTGCTTACATGTGCATCAACCCGCTTAAGAGACACGTGTTCATCTGGTATCACTCGTGGACATGACGGTCGCCTCAGAAATAAACACGACCCGTGAACGTTGGCTGCACGTCAACAAACGTGTTTGCCTTCAGTTCTGTGTGTTGTGCGCACCAGAGTACTATCGGCGTCAGTTCTCGTCAAACACCTTGGCGGCACAAAAATAACAAGTACTCGTGGAAAGTGTCTCTTAAAGAGTTTCCATGTTTTAGGGCCCGTTTACACAGGCGATTTTTGTCGCGGCAAATCGATGCAATTTTTGTCGCGCTGAAGTTGCATCAAGTTTCAAACATGTTCGAAACCCCTGCGATATCGCGGCGACAAATCGCACTGAAAATCGCACCTGGTTTACACGTGCGATTTTGAAGTTGCAACTCGAGTTGCCGCGACAAAAATCGCCTGTGTAAACGGGCCTTTAGGGTGGTAACACGATTTGCCAGCCTTCTGGTCAATACAAAAGGAAAGACGATTAAGCCTCCGTCTTGATAAATGCTTCAAAAGGCATCTAGATTCATTCAGCTTAAAATAACAAAACTGGATAAAAAAATCCTTTGGATCCTTGATTCAGAACTCAACTTAGCACTAAGGAAGGGTCTGCTACAAAATGTCTGCTACAGAGGTTTTATTACTATTTACAACTTCTGAACTGTTCACTGTGTCACGCAGCCACGGGCACTTTTGAATTACCAATATTTATTAAAAAAATCCTTGTCTGTACCAAATAAATTGCCTAGTGCTTTGTTTCTTTCCGCAGTTTATTTCAGTAGGCGGGTTAAATTTTACAGATGCCGCTTGTATTTTGTTCAAGCCGCTTTCAGGCAAGTGTGCGGAGTAAATTAGGAATTGCTTTCTGTTTTCTAGCAAGGCCGGATCACACAGTTTCGAGATTCATTCCCTGAATCAGGTTGTAGATTAGTAATAGTAATTGGGCCGAGTGGAGTACAATTCAGGGAACAATCTTCTTTTGGTTTTGACTTATTTTCATGTTTTAATTTAGCAATTACGAGTCAAATTCGTTATATTTTACCTCGCCGATCAGCGATTTATCTGTAATCGAAACGGCAGATGGATGTATGATATTAAAAATGTATTGTTCAACTGTATTTACTTGAAAAACCGGCCCTTGTCCTCAAGCATAAAACAAAATGTTCAGGTAAATTGGTCGTATGACCTGACTATTTATTTAGTTGTGAAATTTATACATTTGGTTTGTCTATTGTTCTCAGAACACACAGGTGTTTCTAGTGTGGACCGGACAATGTTTGAAACATGTGAGAATAACATGGTACAGTCGAACCTCCCGTAAGCGACCTCGCAAAATGTCAAGCCTAGGTGGTCGCTTACGCGAGAGCTTAGACCATTCTGGGTTAAAATGTTGCCTCAAATTAGCATATGATAACTGCAGAGATTCATATGAAAGCCAATTTCGAGAAGAACTCCAGTACTCCCCATTGAGAAATTTCCGTCTTTTGTACTACCCAATGCAATATGGCTACAACACCTTATTATCCAATCAGTTGCGCTCTACTATCTGTCAAGTGCTCGCTAGCGGGAGGTTAAAAACAAAAGAAAATTTCAAACTTTTAGCTCTAAAAGTGGTCACGGTCGCTTATGAGAGGTGGTCGCTTACAAGAGGTTCCAAGTGTAGTGATTTGACTTGGAAACGTTTGGTATTTTGGAAAACTGGCCTCTGAGGAGAGGTATAGTCGCATCAGAGGTTCGACCCTGTATTGACATATCAGACCAGTTAGTGCTCATGGCATTAAGCATGCAAGGCTAATTCTTTGAAGGGTGGACAATGCTCTCCACCAGATTAGTCGCTGTCCAGTGGATAAGTGTTGAAAAATAAACTGCGCTATCCACCGTATAGTAATTAATCCGACGGATAGCGTTATCTATCTCTTGAGCAACCAATGTTGGCATTTTATCAACATTAATCGCCAATGTTTCAGAACTTGCTCTAAAACGAGCTCTACCTTTGCCGGGAAAGAGTTTAAAATTGTGGATGGCGGTATAAGAATGGCAGGGAAAAACAGCTGGTATGAATGGAGGCGCCACATTTGGCCGGAAAAAACGTGAGAATGAGCAACACGTGTATGGTGGGAATGAACTGAATGCTACAACAGACGCAGTTCATTCTGGCGGGAAAAACAGCATGCCGTGAAGGGCGCAGCTCATTACGGCTGGGAATCACGTTTGGATGGAAGTGACACGTGGGAAAGAAAGCGTTTATAAAGCTCTTCATATAACGCCGAATAGACAAGGCTTCCAGGCTTCTGATTGGCTAATATCTCTCCACGTCATGAAATAAACATCCTTATCTTGTGGCCTTGGGCATGATGCATACTTGAACTGGTGAACAGAGGTTTATAAAGCCATCGACAAGATTGTCTTTGGAGCTCTTGATTTGTTTTATCCCTTGTGAGTCTTCATCTGTGGTGTTGGCTGGATGAGAGACAAGCTGAAGTACACCTCCCTCATCCACATCAGGGCTGTACTTAAGCACCAAGGATAAGTCAATTAAACCTGGTTCTGGAATCAGAAAGGAAAATGGACCAGAGATAAGGTCACACTAATTTATGGCGATTATGTTACATGTGCCTTTTGGTTTGTCACGCAACACATTTTGGTGCAACGATTCATAACGGCTGCAAAAGAAATTGCACACAAACTGGTCTAAAGATTGAAAGGGAACAAGTCGTTTTGCTTCATCAAATATGATCTCCATTTTAATGAGACTGTATTCACCGAGCTAGAGTGAAATATGGAGGAACTGAGAATGAAGAATCTAATTAAAACTAAACTGTTCTTAAATCGATTTGTATTGTTTTCAGTCACCTTTCTCGTCAGTCAAGGCTGCGCATCCACATCACCCTGCTACAGGTCCCTTAGTAATACGAGGCAAACATTGGCGAATCCAGTAGTGTTCAGAGGGGAGGGGAGAGGCGAAAGTAGGCGTATTCTTGCTTCAATATGTTGGGGGAGGGAAGTGGCTAAAGCAAATAGGAGCCGGCCTGTAGATCCAAACACTTGCGGGAGGTCGGGGGGGGGGGGTGGGTGGAGGGGGGGAGGGGCAGTTTACCTGACCATCCAGAATGTGACAAGATAACTGTGGTGGCAAGCCGCTGCTTCAGTGGAGAGATAACATGGAGATCATCACGCTTGGGAATAAACCACCGACACCTCATATCAGGAAACACAACCTGTCAACATAGACGGACACTGTCATCAATGTCTAATTTCTCTTTAACACATCAATACAGAGTCAAGCATGAAGTTCATGAGAATATAACAATCGATCACAAGGGTATGTTGTCTTGTTATATAGGAAAATACAGTTGGGTCCCGCTACTTCGAACTTGGTTATTTCTAATTCCAGTTATTTTGAACCCAAAACGATTTCCCATAGATTTACCTTTCACTCATTTAATATCGGCTTTTTCGAACTATTTTTCGTCAGTTTCCGCTAAGAGTTCTAAATAGCGGGGGTTCAACTTAATCCAAATGAAAAACAAACAAGAAGCTGGTGAATTCGAAACAGCATAGCCAGAGCTTGTTCCGAAGTTACTTTCGGGCAGTTTCTCGGGTTATCCTAACAGTTTGCTGGTACTTATTTTCACCACTCTACTCACTCAGAGACAGGCACTGTGAGAGTAAAGTAAGTTAACCAGGAAAATAACATAGACTAATGAACCGGCCGGCGCTCAATTTTAGTTGGATCGCTCGATCCAGAGTCGCGGTACCCTTATGGTTTACGCGTTGGACTCCCTAGGGGGTATTGTGTTCTTGGGTTCTTAACTCCAACAGTGCCTCTCTCCATCCAGGTGTATAAATGGGTACCGGCGAATTCAATGCTGGGGGGTAACCCTGTGATGGACTGCATGCCATCCAAGAGGGAGTAGAAATACTCTTAGTGCCGGAGATAAGCGTCGGTGTCATGGGCCACTTGGCTCGTAAGCAGACCCTTTTACCCTACGCAACTTTCCTTGTAAGATGTGTCCTAACATGATCGCGAGTCCAGTTGCGTGACAAATGTCCAACGTAACAACTCTGTAACAAACTCACCTGCACTCGGACCTTGGTCGCATCTGTCACGTTCTCCAATACGGCTTCAACATTGATACCCAGCGTCAGACCAGCAGAGAAACACAGGGGATTATCCGAGCCCCCGCGCGGCTCATTGAGGACAGCGGAGGCCTGGCGCAGATTGCCTGTCAACTCCAAAGACGCAACCTCATGGGAAAGCATGATGGATTGAACGTAATCTACAACACCAGAGGGATTAGTAATGTTCGACTCAAAGAAACTGGGAAACGAGACCACCTCTGCACAGAATGCATCCGTGTTGATGTTTTCTGTGTTTATGAAGAAGGAAAAGGTTTTTATTCTGGTCAGAAACGATTCCCACACTTGAAGCATGGAGTTTAAGTTTCTGTCATTAGCGCGGCTGTATCTCTGCGAAACAAGGATCTGTAACGCGTGCGCAATGAGCCTCAGCTGTCGAAGTAAAAAGATCTGCTGAGAGCTCAGGCCGGTGAAGGTGTGTTCTACTCTGTAGGAGGTCGAGAGGATACTCTCGACTAGAGATTTTAAACCGGAGCCTTGATGTGTGCAAAGAGCCGCTGGAATGGTCCATATCTTGTCATTTTGAGCCTGAAGAATCATCAGCTTGCATTGAAGATAGAGCGAAAGACATTCTGCGTTGGCGCAAAGATGTGAATCAATGTTCTTCACATGCTGCAGGTCTTGGATTGCTGTTTTTAGAGCTTGTTGCGCGTTTGATGGGCTTCGTAACTTCACACATTGAATTCTCATTTGGATGCTTTCAAAAAAACTCTTTGCACTTTGTGATCCTGAAAAAAAGAATATGCAAATGAATATATAAAAGATCATACAATGTATATTAGAATTGCGGAGAAAGATATGAAGACATGATTGATTATCGCAGTTATACACACAACTTAAGCAGCTCTGAAAAAAATTCAGGCCAGAACGGGATTCGAACCCATTATGACCTCTGCGATACCGGTGCAGCGCTTTATCAACTGAGCTATCAAGCCATCTTCTATGGGATATTACGAATTCACAATGTGACCAGCTCCCAGATGGCTTGATAGATCAGTTGGTAGAGCACTGCACCGGTATCGCAGAGGTCATGGGTTCGAATCCCGCTCAGGCCTGAATTTTTTTCACAACTGCTTAAGTTGTGTGTATAACTGCGATGATCAATCATGTGTTCAAAAAGACTATGTTGTGAAATAAATAACATAAAAATAATATAACTCGGTGGATTTGATATTCCAAAATAGTGTCATGTCAGCGAAAGAGAAAAACATAGTTTCTTAAAAAATTGACGAAACGAAAAGAGGACACGTATGAAAAGACGAATACAACAATCCGGAAACAAATGATTTCAAGAGATAAGAGCAATTTTCGGAAAGAACCCAAAACTAAAAAGTAATTACTTTGACCAATTACAAAGGACACACACAATGCATGGAACAAATCAATGCTGAAAAAAATACATGATTTCAAGAAATTAGAGCAGTTTACAATTGAGTGTTGGCAAAAAGGGCGAAACCACAAGAATTACTTTGACCAATCACAAATGACAACCAAGCCAACATATCAAAACTTGAAACAAATTTATGTAGCTGATGCCAAGCAAAGGCAAAGTCGTTTGTGTTGTCCACGCGAGAAAAAAAAACGCGTCATACAATTGACTAGTTTTAGGTTTTATCGACTGAGTCGATAATGTGAATTGGCCACCGTAAAGAGATACGAAAGCTGACGTTTCGAGCGTTAGCCCTTCGTCGATTCGCTCTGACGAAGGGCTAACGCTCGAAACGTCAGCTTTCGAATCTCTTTACGGTGGCTAATTCGCATTATCAACCCAGTTGATAAAACCAAATTATCTTGTAATACTCCCCACCGACGCAGCACCACAGTTTCTTTAGAAACTTACCCCCTTTATTCACTAGTTTTTGACAGTCCTGGGACTTCTTTAACCTGGAGTGATCTAAACTAAACTAAAAAAAAACTAAACTAAACTAAAAATCCTCTTAAGAATTAGGCCCATAGAAGGAATTAACTCTCTTACTATTCTTTTCTGTTGGTTATGCCCTTTCCTTACCTTCTTCAGTCTTTTTATGATCCAACTCTATAACGCCCTTCTCGATATCAAGATGTGGGACGAGGTCGGGTTGGCTGTCCCGTAAGTACGCGTAATGTCGATTGGTGTGATCCGGGAACATGGTCAGCATGGTGGGACTCTTGGCCGTGGCATTAAACACGAGAATTAAAATGGCGACGTAAGCTGGGTCATCGATAGACGGCTCAGGAGTGGCAAAAAATGGGTGAGTCGACAGAAGCTCGGGTACAAGAGAAGACGCGAGATGTTGGTGTTTTTCGCCCAGAAACTTGGCACATCTGAAAATTTAGGAAAGAGTACAAAATAAAAAAAAAACATTGCAAACAAATTTGAGGTCTGGGATGGGGTGAGTAGAATCCATTAGATAACAAAAAGTTGCACTATAGGAAATCAAATTTAGGAAAGAGTACAAAATAAAAAAAAACATTGCAAACACATTTGAGGTCTGGGATGGGGTGAGTAGAATCCATTAGATAAAAAAAGTTGCACTATAGGAAATCAAATGATGAGTTATGACGAGAAATATAACAACGTTTGAGAATTATCAGTTGAAAAATTGACAGAATTTTAGATGATGGAAAGTCATTCTTGTCCTGGCTACCCAATGCCTGCAAACACTATTAGTTGTTTTGAACATAAATGATACTTTCACAACAAAACTAAAACAAAAAATATCATTACAGTGTATAGTGCTCTCAAGAACTGCAGTCCCATTTGCTAAATAAAACGTTTACCATATTCCAGGCTCATGGGTAAAAATTGCGGAAGCCGGAGTTGGAAAAGACGAGAAGAGAAGAGACTGGGGAGTGAAGGGGGCTGTCGACTTTCTCTCCCCAGTCTGCTCTCCTGTATCCCTTCTATGCCACCGCCATTGCCCGTTCCCACACAAACGAACAAACAAAATTTAATCCACAACTAAAAATGGAAAGAGCTCTTTACCTCCATATGGACGATCTATCCTGGGGGTATTTTGATAAGTTGCCTAATAAGGCATGAATAGCGGCGTGCAGACACGCTCTTGTGGCGAACACACAGTGGCATAACAGCTCCCGAACAGCCTCTCTTGTGTCCCCTGAGAAATCCTCCAGTACCCCAAGCAGGGTCTCCAGCTGGTCTTCACGCAGCTGAATGTGCTCGCTGATTTTACGCAGACTGTTGATGGCGCTCAGCCGCACGTTTTCAATCTCATCGTTCATCATGTCCGCCAAGAAGTCTAACGAGAGAACAGCGAAAGGGGAATTTTGATAGGCTAACTCACAGAGCGAATCCACTGCTGCAGAGCGCACCTCTAGGAACTCGTCCTCTAACCCATGGACAAACGCCCCGCACGCTCCACTACTCATCAGGCTGACGTCCTCGGGGTCGACTTCAGGCTCCGGGGGGCCGTCGCCCCAGGTTCGTCCTGTGCTCCAACCTCCGCCATCGTTGCCACCTGAAGCGTGAATCTCTCTGCGTTTCTCGTGCTCGGTTTTTCTCCTCTGAAGAGATAGCAATAAAAACATACAACTTGTCATTTCCAATCAAGATCTTTTGAGAAGGTCTACCACTGTGATTCAAGCATTATTTGTACAAGTTCACTTCTGGACTTTGTTGACAAAACATCTAGTTAGTTATTGTATCAGTCTTATATTTAAGCCCCCTTCATAAAAGCCCGCTATCTAGAGATTTATTCTTGTAAAAGTAATCAAAAGAAAACCAAGAAGAAGGAAGAGAGAGGAATGAGGTTCTATTTTTCTCATGCGTTTTGCAAAAATTTCAACCAATCAATGCAAGACCTCTATTGAAATGATCCAATCACAGCCGACTTAGCCACTGTGCATCTCGTAATGGATTGAAAAGCTACATAGCCATGCCATGTTCCACAAAATGAAATGGAATTCCAGCGAAAGATTTCAGTCATCAAGGTCACGTAAGGCCTTAATTGAGGGACTCCCATGCGTTTTGGGGAACATGATCATTTATTTCACGGGAACAAGGTATATTTTTGGGATTAATTTGAGGGAACAAGAGATATCTACACTAGTAAAGGAAACTTTGCCAAAAAACATTTGGGTACAAGGGAAAAAAGTGCAATTTTCAAGGTTTCAAGGGAAAATGCTACCCCCTCAACCTCCCCGTGAGGCTCTCAGAATTTGTCACAATAACTTGCCTTAAGATGAGACATCAGTTTCTTGTCCAAAGTCTGCTCCAGAAACTTCGGACTGACAAGATGGAGTGAGCCAAGAAGCCCTGTGGCCTCTCTACGCACATTCATAGACAAGTCATTCACCATGTGGCAGATCTTGATAAAGGCATCGTCCACAAGACGGACATCGTCTGATGTTGGTAATTTAACAATGCTATGACAAAACAGTAAAATAAGGATCAAAATTATGCTCTCATCGACAGTAGTGCATCTGAAACATTTTCAAGTTCAGCATTCCCAACCTGCCTCATTCAATGTGCTTTTTATCATATGACCCATACAATCCTGCATGCTATTTCCTTGGAAGGCCACAAGAAAAGAATGTCCGTACACGTTAAAGTATCAAGGCAGGAAAAACGCGTTCGGTCTCAGAAAATCGATGCGATTTAATGACAGAAACAATTTTGTTGCTGCAAAATTTTGTTTTCATCAAAAAGAGCGATGAAAGTTAATATTCTAACAGCGAATTTTACTATGTTGGCGAACTGACCAATGCAGAACTAATTCGGTGGCCATCTTCTTCCAAAATCACAGAAAGAAAGCCAACACCCTTGACAAAAGAGAAGTTCATAACGCGTCTTTGTTAAACCAAAAAATGGTAATTTGATAAAATGCTCATTGACTAAGTGAGGTTGGGCCAGAGGAGAAAACATTTAGCCCATTGTTAGAACGCACAGACCTAGCTGCTTTTGGTACGTATGTCCGGACCTTGAGCCACATATTTTCCTGTCCGGCCCTCCCACACAGTTAATAAGTATACAATATTACCTCATCGATGTTCACTCAAAAATCAGCAAATTGTAATTTTCTGGTTTCCTTCGATCTAAATGTGATTTTGCCGACCGCAGAAATTACTTTACAATTTGATTTACAGGTATTTGGAAAAAAATGCAAAAAGTAAAAATTATTGATCCTTGTCTTATCCCTATCCTAAATGTAATCCTTATCTTAAATTTGAATGCAAAACAATTCAGTGTTATACCATGGAATGTCCCACGAGTCACTTACAAGTACTTTCTCGATATAGGACAAGTGTGATATTCCATGGTATATTTTGAGAAAGCATTGCATCACTATTTTATGCCATTCCATGGAAAACACAGTGGCCAACACAATAAATGTGACATACATCGAGCGCACGATGGGAAGGTTGCGTGCATGTTGATTACTGTAGCTGTATTTTCTATGGCATGGTATAAACAGCTATACAGTACTATACTTAACAATTTTTCCATGAGTGCGCATTGGATATGAGATGATAGATAGCCAACGAGGCAGGTAGCGTCGAGTTGGCTATAAACATCTCGTATCCAACAAGCGCGAGTGGAATAATTGTTTTATTAAAAATGCCCCCCAAATACAGAAAACTAGACTACAATAAGAATTAAAAAGGCCCAAAAAATCACGCAGACGCTCACCATTTTTGTAGATCATGGTATAATGGCTCATATACCATGATGGCTAAGCCAATCAAAACTCTCGAATTGTATTATCCAATGATTCAGTTTTTAATAAATACTCTTTTAATACACCCTCAATGCCAACTGTTATCAGGTTTGAAATTGATCAATGAGTACGAGTGCTGTTACAGAAATAACCAATAGAGTTTGTGCACTTATTAACAGTGTCTTCATGTATTAGCTTCTGTTTGACTGCATTAACTGTGGACCTCCATTTGCTATTCAGTGAAACCAGAAATGAGTTTTAACTAACCGCTCAGGGTTTGCTTGACTAAACACCCAAACCAACTTGATGGCTGCCAGTCGAACATCTTCATAGTCGTCATCCAGTGCCAGCGATGCCTGATCATAAACTGTCGTGTCCAGCTTCTGGCCTCTCGCATGCAGGGTGAGCTGCAATAATATATTTAATTCAGTCATATTGTTTTGATACAGACACAGAAAGCATAGAAGTTGAAGTTGTTTTTATTACATTTGTTCAAGTTAAATAACACAAAGTGAAAAGGAGAGATGGAAAAGCAATGTAAGGCGAGAAAACTGTAAGCAAAACAAAAATGTTGAAGACAGACAGGAGTGCAGGCAATCTTTGAATGTCCATGGTATAAAACAACAATGCATGCTACTTTTTTTCCTTTAGAAGCTCGTTAAACATTGGCTTGTACTGTAGAATTAATATCGTAGTACACTAGTAATAGAAATAAACTAGTAAAATAATATTACAGTTCATACAAATATCCCATGAAAATTTGACTGAGAAGACCTTTTTAATCTAGAAGTTCTACCTAGCAAGTTATCTTTTCCGAATTCAATGAAATGAACCAATTCACGAAGATCACTCAGTCTAACTGGAAAATTAAACATGTAGCATTTAATACTTAAAATTTACAACTGTAACAAAATTGTAACAAATTTCTTTTTTTTCACTCACCAGAGCTTGCAAAGCACTTGTCCGTACTCTTGGGTCACTGTCCTCTGAGAAGCTTGCCAACAAGCTTTGTACAGTCCCTCCATGAGAACCTGGTTCCATGTACATTGATGAACCCTCAGATCCATGAGTAAGGTGACCAATCAAGCAAAGACACTGGCAGCGTACTAAGGAGTGGGGATCTTTGAGATGCTTCAAGAAAAAAATCAAAGAAGAACTGTTTAATGACTAGCAGTAAAACAAATGAAATAATAGCCAAGTACTTTTGAGTAACAGTTGGACTGTTGGACTCTAGGGTACTGACCGAGATTATTGTCTTAGCTGTTTGGACAAGACACTTTTTTCTAACAATGCCTCTACATCCAAGCGTATAAATGGCTACAAATGACCTGTTAGTCATAGCAACTGGACAAAAATGTGATGGGGAGAAGGGGGTTGCTATGGAATCTGGTACAAACTCTACCAATGTAGACCACTTTGGACCTGAGGGCAGACTCCACCTTGTCTAGTTACTTATTCCGAAGGTCACTTCCAAACTTGCAAAATAAACACTTGAAAGCATATACTGATCAGCGGGTGTGCATTTGGGGAGAAATAGGAACCTGTGTAACATATATTCTCCAAATTGGGGACACCACACTTCAATCTGGAATTTTAATATTCAAAGTTCCAAAAAAATTTTTCAGTAATACAACAGTACATACCTGAGTAGCAATCTTCTCAATCTGGTGAACAATCTTTGCCTAACGAGAGAAAGCAAAATGACAGGCTTTCCTCAAGTTTCCTCCATTATAAATATACAGGTAAGCAAAGTTCATAGTTAAAATTGCCTTGCAAGTGTAGTGAAGAGTAACAGTGCTCACTCAAGACTTAGAAAACTATGTTATTTATTACAAATATACATGTATACATGTGCATTACCAACTTACCTCGTCATTAAAAAGTTTGCCAAGTAGCAAAAGAGTGTGAAATATCTGAGCAGATACTTTGTGAGATTCTGAAAGAGAACAAATAAAAACATCATATCATTATTTTTTTAAAAGTATCATGGAAATAGGAACTACAGCTGTAGTTGGGGTTGTTTCCAAGGCTGTGCTGTGGAATAATATTGTGTTTCATACATTTTGCTTTTGCACAACAAGATGACACAATTTAATTTTACTTGTGTATCCACAAACCTTCTCATTGATGATATTTCCTGAAGGGAGGACTACGAAAGACACTTCTAAGGGGTTGCTCTGTCAACATCACCTAATTATTTCTAAGAGGGTTTGGGATAAGTTGACTTTCTCCTAGGAGTGCTAATTTTTTTCTGAGAGGGCATTATGTCAGTGCTTTGATCTGTTTTCTCAGGGGCAAAATTTTGATTATACCTCATCTTTGGGAAGGGGAGGGAGAGAGGCACAGTGGCCTCATGGTTAGTGAGCTCACCTCCGGATCGAGCAGGCTGGGTTCAAGCCCTGGTCAGGGACATTGTGTTATGTACTTGGGAAAGACACTTAACTCTCATAGTGCCTCTCTTCACCCAGGTTTATAAATGGGTATCAGCAAATTTGAATTAGAAACACTCCTAGTCACTTCATGCTTTAGAAACCGGGATAAACTCTAGCCTGATGGGCCACTTGGCTCGTATACAGACTTTAACCTTACTCTTACCTTGGGAAGGGGAGGGGATAAAAAATGAAAGGGTCCCTGTTGCAAAACGTTCAGGGATTTTACCATGCCACTTTTTACAAGTTCACGTACAACAGAGGAAATGGTCATGAAACCTGACAAAGTTCTTTGTTATGTTTTTTATCTCTTTTCTAGCCTTCAGTTGACCATGTGCAAAACACAATACGTGTTTGCTACTGACTGAGAAACTAGCCAACAGAAACATTTTGGCTACATAATTTGAACATAGTACATGTATATGAGCTCAAAACTAAAGACTGTGCACTGACATGAACCTTCCAACATAAATCTTGGCATCTTTGTTTGCTCTTTTAATATTTGCCGGGCTTCAGAACCATTCCCCTCTATTAACTATGTCAAAATCAATCACTCTGTTAGACATCTCATCCTGATCACAGAGAAGTGCAGATGGGAATTATGGCAAGAAGACATCTGACTTTTCAGGCTATCCCTTTCATATTAAAAACTCTAATGTTGGAAATTTGTATGACTAGAGGGCACTTCTGAAGTCTCATACCCTTATTCAAACATAGGCACGCAAGGTGTGCAAGAGTTATTTTTTTAATTAAAAGGTTATGAAGATAGGAGCATTTAAGGGAGTGTTTACAGTGACAATTTAGTTAATTTGACAAGTGTTTTTGGCTACGATGCACAGCACGAAAGAAAGTGAGAATTTATGATATACATACGATCTTAAATCTCTAAGATAAACGAATAGTAGGCCTTACAATTTTGGTTTAAAAGTCTGGCTGCCTGGTTTATGTTGAGAGTGGAAAGAGGCGAAGTGAAGGCCTTGGCGTTGTTTACTTTAACGAGAGAGAATGGGTGATTGTTTTCGGGTAGGTTTTTGAGTTGGTGCGCAAAGAAAGGGCTGTGGATTTTTTCTTTGCAGAGGAGCAAGCCATATATGTGTATTTTGTGCTTCCATAATAAAACATGGAGTATTGACAGATGATGTTTTAATACCGAAAAAAGAAAGAGAAAAAAACACCTCTGACACGTTGACAGTCTAATTTAATTCATTCCCATATGAAAAACAAAAGTGTCAAATTACCATTTGTAACTAAAAATAGCAAGCATCTCGTGGGAACAAGTGGTGATGATTTGCCAGCTCTAATTGAATTTACTCCCTTGTGAAAAACAAGTGTCAAATTACCCTTTGTAACTAAAAAATAAAATATCTCGTTATATTTCCATGCAACAACAACAAAACCTCACCTGTACCTATTGTAAACGTTCGAACTCTTTCAAATCAAAATAGTCTCGTCTCCTCTAAAACATTTCGTAAGAACTAGAAGCAACGATGCGTGACGTCTAATTGAATTTACTTCTTGTGAAAAACAAAAATATCAAGTTACCATTTGTAACTAAAAATAGCAAGCATCTTGTGGGAACAAGTGGTGATGATTTGCCAGCTCTAATTGAATTTACTCCCTTGTGAAAAACAAAAGTGTCAAATTACCCTTTGTAACGAAAAAATAAAAATATCTTGTTATATTTGCACGCAACAAGAACACAGCAACCGGTACCTGTACCTATTGTAAACGTTCGAACTCTTTAGTCTCGTCTCCTCTAAAACATTTCGTAAGAACTGGAAGCAACAATGCGTGACGTCTAATTGAATTTACTCCTTGTGAAAAACAAAAATATCAAGTTACCTTTGTAACTAAAAATAAAAACATCTCGCCATTTGCATACAACTACCTCACGCACTGTTTCATACCTCAAGGCTCATCTCGTCCATAACTAAAATCCTAAGCCTAACTCACAGAAAATGCCGAAGTAAACCCAATATATGAATACTTCCTCCTCTTTTAGAGAAGAATAAATATGGCAGTTCTGAACTGTATCGGGATCAAATCTTCTCATATACCATTTACTTTTAAAACAAGAAATTTGATTGGCTGTTTATAGTAGATCCGATCTGATTGGTGTGACATACATACATCTCTCACTCACTGACTCACGGACTCACTGACTCACTGATCCATTGACCCGTCCACAACATACTCGACGCGCCGACTAAGAGATATTTTTTTTACAAAAAAATAACTCAATAAATTGATATAATGATATCTATAATAATCTGAAATAGCAAAGCACAAGACAAATAATGTTACCTATGTTGCTACTTTCACGGTCTGTATTCATAAGCTTGATCAAGTCCTCGGCGATCGCGTGAATATTGACTCCAGGAAATCGTGCCACACTTCCAAGCAAAGAAACAACTTTCACTCTCACTACAGCATCTTTTGTTTCGTAAAACCGTTCCCACAAAGTCCTGATGACGAACTCGGCCACTTCCAACGACTCCAAAGGGAGCTCTTTTTCGAGATCAACAAGAGTTTGAAGGATTTCCTGTTGTGTTGAGTATTGAGATAGTTCAAATGCAAGCCTTTTCGAAGCTTCAAGAGACTGGCGACTCCGTTTCAATTTTAACACGGGTTGGGTGCCATAGTCTAGTGTCTCCAAAGGTTTTTCCTCCACAACAGTGGTTGAATAGTCCGGATTAGTCCTCTTCATGATTTCTGATAGGATTACGGAGACTACTCAGGTACAACAATTTAAAAACAAGAGAAAAAGAACCCAGCTCCCACTTTGACCGCCATAATTGTTTTCAGTGGCCTCGTTTTCGTGCTGCCGATGAAGGGGTTATGACCCGGGAGGGGTCGTGCAGCTTTGTAGCCGGAGCTCCCGCGCGCCGAACGAGCGCCAACCGGAGTCCCATAACTTGGAAAATTTGTTAACCCATCCATCTAAAAAATTTTGGTTGTGGAGTGACTCATCCGTACTTACGTCCGTACAGCAAGCCCAGTACCTTGAAAAGGGATGGGTAATTGCGTTCGAGAACGCTTCCTACAACCCAACCTTGTTCCCAGGCTCTCTCTCCTCTGCCTCCCTTTGTCGTCAACATGACCTCGAGACCGAAATTATGATTATCATAAATTCTTGTTTGACGTTGAATTTACGATTATCGTAAATTTAGAGCACTGTTCCCAGGACATTTCAGAAAAGGAACACTGTTTCCCAGGACATTTCAGAAAAGAAAAAAAAATCATATTATTTGGACCGGATTTGAACCCGGAACTACCCGGCGCTAGGAACGACTACTTACCACTAGACCACTGAAGCACAAGACGACGGTAACGGTATTTAACTAAATATTTAATAGAATCTTGCATAGAATATCACTGATTAGGCCTAAGCGCAGATTTCAAATGGTTAGCTTTTTGTTAAGGTTTGGTGATCGACGTTTCCATTCACTTTCTAAAATTATTTTTTAGCGAGTAATGATATATGCTTACCGCAGGATGTAGAATAAGCGCATGAATTATACTGTTTAAAAATTGAGATTTGTTCAGCTAGCGACGTGGTGGTCTAATGGTTAGAAGACAGTATTACAAAGCGAACAATCCCAGGTTCGAGTCCCGCGTCCAGACACTTGGGTTTCCTTTTAAACAAGATATGTTCATTTCCCAAAATTCCTATCAAACTTTGAGTGTTCTAAATTTACGATAATCGTAAATTCAACGTCAAACAAGAATTTATGATAATCATAATTTTCGGTCTCGAGGTCACGTTGAATTTCGGTCTCGAGGTCACGTTGGGGAGGCAGAGGAGAGAGAGCCTGGGAACGAGGTTGCCTACAACCTCGTTCCCAGGATCCTTTCCTTCTCGTCCCCAGGAGCAGGAGCGGACCCTGGGATTTGAGTCGAGATTTTTTGTCGTCATCGATGGGTCCGCGGATGGATCTTGGAGGGGCGGATGACATCAGAAAGAGAAAGAGCTTGGGATCGGTATTGGCCTGGGCCTTGGCTTTGGGATGTTAACCGTGGGATCTAATAATTATTGCCAAGTCGCACGGAGTTTGTCCGGGAGTTTGTTTACCATATAAAACCACGGATAAGCGGAAACGCGAGAGCAAATGTTACAGATGTTAGCTGATATTAGTGCTTCCAGCTCAGAATCCTAGAAAAACGCAACTATCCTTTTGAAAAATTAGCCTTTATGCCTGACATTACCAGTAAAAGTGAGAATGAGACGTGTTGATGGCATGTAATTGTGAGTCATCAAAGGTCATATCAAAATCGCATTAGCAAGGAAAATCAATAAGAAGGAAATCAAAACCACAGAACAAAAATAGTGGACTTTGTCAGTATGCTGCATGTCTGTAAGACTTCAGCCGTTCACATAAAGATAATATGATTTCAGCAACAGACAACTATTATCAAAGGCGGAGAACGCACTCCTAATTGGTAATATGTTAATTATCCTTCAAATATTTTTCACAATACAAGCAGTTTTAAGAATTGGAGAATATCACTGGGATATTCCCCAGTTTTAGCTAGGGCATATTCAGTCATGTGACGCGTGTAGACCAATCGCGCGCCTGCAAAAATACTTAGATTATCACAGCGCAAAATTGTCCTCTCTTTGCTTAAATCATTTGTCATTTTTGTCTACTTTTTCTCCCTTCTCCATTCTCCTTGTTTATTTCGCTCACTGTGCGAGTTGACAGGAGATGTCTTCACTAATTTGAACTACACAGAGATATGATGCGTGACAGAGATATGGTTTTTCGAGGTCGTTTCATCTGTAAGTTCACGCTTATGCCTACAATGCAGTCATAGTTCAACAATGGGCGTCTTGAGATTAAAAGGCTGCGTTCCTTTGGGAAGATACGGATCAGTAAAAATGATCCAAGAGCACTCGGATCCTGTTGCATCTAAGAAACCGATGAATCCTCTTTGGGTAAGGATGGAGAGAAAGGAATTTACTCCAAACTTCAATGTTTATAATTTCTAATTAGCTCGAATCCCACTGAAATTTTGCAAAATGGCGTTCATTAACATTTTATTAAATAAATCAAGAGAATTTTGTTTTCATTTTCCAAGCAAACATTTCTGCACAAAAACGATGCTTTCTTGATATAGTTCTGTACACTTCATTTGGTCTTCTCATCACATATTGACTCATGGGTAATTCCTGAACAATGGCGTGTTTGTACAAATAATGTATTTTGGATCCTAAAATAAGGTTCCTCTCATTCTTCGACCCATTCCTCTGTCGTAAACCACGTTGAACTTGTTGATGAACTAAAAAAGAACAAAGCAACATTACATAAGTCTTAAATATTACATTAACAATGCAATCCAAATATGACAAAAAATACAGGAATTATAAATATCAAATATCTCACCAAAGTGGCCCTTATTTATTTTTAAAAATTTTTAAAAGACCTTAGAGTCCCCAAACCTTGGTCACAGAGCCTAGTCTAGATTGGATTAACATGGCTCGCATTAGTAGGAGATCAGCATACCTCATTTAAACTATTGGCGCCCTTCGTTATGGTGGATAGATAACACATCAACATGACATCATTACATTGCTGTGAAAAGAATGACAAGAACGTTATTGAAAAAGCTACATTTATGGCAGAGTATCAGGAGCATACAGAGTAATCTTTTTAGCACTAGAACAAAACCCCAAGTGGGGGGGGGGGGGGGGGAGAGTCCCATATGAAAAAGTTGTGGATGCTTGTTCCTAAACAAGACCAACTTGGGTGTGGCTCGAGCTTTATTTGACCCCTGAAAGACAATAACCAGCCACTGTTCTGAAAAACAGCCCACACTTGTAGACCAGACTCGAGAATACAGCAGAAATCAAGCCTAAAAATGGAATATAAAAGTATTTTTTATCATTATTTTTTCTAGTACACCCTAAAAATAGAAGCATTTTGCCATGGACACCATAAGTGAGACCAGAATCCTTGATTTATACCCCTAAGTACTCACAACCTTTTTATATGGGAATTCCCCCCCCCCCCCCCCCTTTACATACATTGTAAAAGTCCTCACGGAAAACATCAGTCTTCATAACAGGCAGCCTCTGAATCAGACTCAAGGCATCGCGCATTATCTCATGGTTGCATGGGACTTCCCCTAGATAGATCAAGACAAAAAAGAAGGCACTAAATACAATTTCCACTGTTTTGTTTATCAATGCTTTCCATTTGATCAAAGCTATCAGATAGACCACTTAAAGGAGTGCATGGAATTAAGCCCTAAGTGACTTTTGGCTCAAAATTTTCCAAAAGTCACTTTGGGCTTTATTTCATGCACCCCTTTAATTTTCTTAAAATTAACAACATTTTCTGGGGAAACTGATTCAACTGAGTAGAATGACTTTTAGTCCCTGACTCTTGGCATTTACATAAATCTACTGATTTTAATGAAGGGCAGAAGGCCAGTTTGTCAAAATGGAGTTTCTGTCTGACTGCTTATGTCCCACCCCTCCCATCCCACGTAAAAGGTTTTCCTGTAAATTCTCCTGGTAGTAAATGAATTTACAGTCAAACCAAGTGAAGTGTACCCCTCAGGATTACCTTAATGGACTGATTATTCAAATATTGAGCCTGCTAGTCGTTTCAAGAATGCAATAATAAAGTGATATTTCTTAACATTAAACCCATTAGCCGTATTCTTGGAATGACTAATGAGTTCAATATTCCAGTAATCAATTCATTATTGCATTCTTGAAACAACTAGCGGGTTCAATATTCAAATAATCAATTCAGTAATGTAATCTTGAGGGGTACACTTCACTTGGTTTGACTGTAAGCTCCAAATCCTAACATTCTGGCTCAATAGAAAGTACAATGAATAGTACAATGTTTTCAGCACATGGTTCGTACAACTTCAGACAAACAAAATTCAATGACTTTTCAAGGACTTTTCAAGGACAAAAAATGGATTTCATGACTAAGTTGTATTCATAAATCGAAACTCTTTGACCCCCTTTCATAACCAAAACACTCAACTGAGTCATTTACAAGTGTTAGATAGTCCAGGCTTCGTTGACGAGACCATGGCGTTGGTCTCTGTACTACTGAACATTTTGTGAAACGACCAAAGTCATTGGCTATTTGACAGCTAAACTACAGAAACAAATGATAAATACAGATAAGTACAGATCCAACAATACTGAAATTCTTCATAAAAAGCTTAGCAAAACTTTTCAGCAGCTTTTTAGAGGTTCTAACTTTTCATTTAGTTTGTCTTCAAATTCTTGCAGTGGAATAGTCTTCTCTGTGGCTGCCTTTCTGAGAGCATTGGACTTGGTGACAAGAGTCAGCTGCCCAGTCATCAGCAGAGACTGGGTTGAACTTGAAGTTGCAGAAGTGTTCCTTTTGTGTTTCTCGCCTTTCATATGAGACTTCAAAGTGCTTTCTCCCATGGGTTCAATGTCGATCACTTTGTTACGTACACAAAACATCGCCTTGTGCTTGTCGCCTTTGAATTCTTTTGTACAGCTTAACTTTGCATCACTTAACCATTTACGATTGAATACACATTTGCCCATCGCTCATTTAAATTGAGAACGAAGGGAAAGGAAAACATTCTCGACCAAAACATAGTCAAACCGCTATACATGTATGTTCATGTTGCCCCTTAAAACAAAAGCACACGGTGGACCAACCCACATGGGAGGCCTAGCGCATGAAATTGAGGCACAGATCCAACTTTGCTTCATGTACCACTCATGTTTTATACCGACCATATTCGCTTTTTGTTAGTCGCTAGTGGACAAATTTTCCATAGCATGATTTATCAGAAAAGCGATAAGGCGCACACAAGTTGCTAAATTTCAAGGACTTTTCATGACCTACTAAAGAAATCAAGTACTCTTCAAGGACTTTAACCAAATTCAAGGACTTTTCAAGACGACTGTTAAAATTCAAGACCTTTTCAAGATTGTACGAACCATGTCAGCAATATAAAGGCAGTTGTTCAAGAGGTAGAGACTACTTTGAGCAATTATCTCTCACCACTTTTCACAGCTTTAGCATACTCCAAAATCATCTTGACCCTTGAATGAAGCATCTTGATTGCATTGTACTGAGCAAGGAGATGTTCTGACACTATACAAAAGAAGGGAAAGAGAAAAAAAATCAGTTGCAATGTTACCTCTATCAAGCAATCACCCTAGGGACCACAAAACAGACTGCATAGACACTGTATCTGAACTTGCATCTTTTGTTGCCTACAAAAGACTGTGATCCTTACTGTAAAGCAATAAGGGTGCTTTAATAACATTTTCTTTTAATCTGAATTTAACTAGCCGTGAATACCTGTTGAGCCATCAATTGTCCCTGTATTTGATAATCTGGCCACATGATCGACTCCAATTCTTTCAGCTTCTTCTGTTGCTAAGGTGTAATGTGTCTCCACAAATAACATGCGAGCCTGCAATTTACAATACAATATTCATGAGAAAGAGATGTCTGCAGTTTTTAAACATTGGATACAAAAAATACAGGCTTCTGTTCACTTCAGCTGAACTTAGCATTTTCCTTGTAAATTAAATATTGATAAATATCATGGTTTTAATAACTCTTATGCTAGTGCTACAATCATGTTAGTACTAGATGTCAGAATTTGGTGAAACATCAAGAATATTTCCATTTCTGCGTTCAGTAATTTCCTTTATTTTTATCATCTGTCTGCTTGAAGAGAAGAAGAAAATATTCTTTGCCATGTAATGCCTGTTTGATTCCAAGAAAAGGTTTTTCAAAATTATGATACTTTGTGACCTTTTAAGCCTACTGAGCTGTGCACATGTAACTTACTATAAAAATATAATCTTACCGCTCCATCAACAATGTCAATCACAGACTCATATAAACTGATCGGTAACTGAAATAACAAATGTAATTATTACTAAATAATTATGATAACTACCAGCATTTCACATGAATTTAAAAGTTCAAAACAAAGAAAAATAATGTTCTCAATTTATACAATAATTGTATAAATGTTGTACAATGTTATTTTAAACAAAAAGAAATAAAACAAAACCTACATCATTTGTCTTGGCTAGTGGATTGAGTTTCAAAAATAAGGGACTTTCATTTATCTCGCACATCTGGGGAGACAAAAATCATTCCATAAGATACTGCTATACATGTACGAACAAATAAAGAAGCCTTAGCCATGTATAACACTGTGATAAAACACAACGAGCATTTGAGAATATGTAGAAAACGCGAGCCGCTGGCAAGTGTTCTCAAATGTCTGGGGAGTTTTATTACAGTGTAATACACGGCTTAGGCTTCTTTTTTTTTCTTTTTTTTTTTTCCACATTTTTATTCCATTATTAACTACAAACTACAGCGCTATTATTAGGTGTCAATAACATTGATAATGACATTGTCATTTGATCTTTAGTATCACACTTAGTATTACACTTACAGACCGTAATTAACTATCAATAAATAATTTCCACCTGGCCTGGAATTTTCTTTGCGTGTTGTTTTTGACGGCTATGTACTTTTCAGTCTTGTATTTCATATTAATTACTTCTTTAGCATTTGAGAATATGTAGAAAACGCGAGCCGCTGGCAAGTGTTTTCTACATTTCTCAAGTGTTCTCAAATGTCTGGGGAGTTTTATTACAGTGTAATACACGGCTTAGGCTTCTTGATTTGCTTTATGATATAGAGGTAATGTGGAAAAAACATTAAAACATGCTTTTCTATGTTTTATTTACAGGTTAACGCACTCATTGCTTGTGAATTATCGGGATTTACCTGCACGAGTTCACTAACAATGAACAAGAAATTTTCAATACCATACGAGGCCGCCTTGTGCGGTATTGAAAATTTCTCATTCATTTTTCCATCGTTCATTGTTGCATCGTTCATTGTTGCATTGTTCATTGTTAATGATGAGTGCATTAACATTTTTATTATTCGAATTGAATACACTGCAAACAAAAATCGTCAAACTTTGAGTCAGCCGAGGCCATGGTGTAATGACAGTGGTGTATTGAATGTACACCACCGCTATTACACCACGATAATGACGTCAAGGAGGTTGTTTCATCACAACCCAGTGTCACATGGTACAAACTCTGGGTTTTAAACTAATCAGACCGTGCATAGGGTCCTATCTATATTATAAACTGAAAAAAGCATAGCAGTTCCAATATGAAGTACATGGCAAATTGGTGCAAAGCATATTACCATATAGATTTATTTTAGAAAAGCTACAATTAGCTACATGTAAATTAGCATGATCAGTTTTCAATTGACTGTCAAAAGTAAATCAGTCAATTAATTTATTTTTGGTTTTACTATGGTTTGAGATTGGCTGATCGGGGCTCAAAAAAAGTGCCATCAGGTTGTCCAGGAAAAGTAGATTTTAATTCTGGGCAAGTAACTTTTCATTCTCACTTGGCTGATGGTTAAAACAGATACATGGCATTAAGGCTAAAATTTGTCGGTAATCTACAAGTGAAAAGATTCAAGAAAATGTTGGGAAATTAGTTTGCAGAAATAAGTTTGATTGTTCAATGCATGAGATGCTATTCACTGGAAAATTAAAACCAACTCTGAAGGTCCAAAGTGACTCAATTTACATAAAAGTATTTGGCATATATTTTGCCCCCAACCCTTTATACAAATTCACTTTCACACCTTTATTAACTCAATGTAAAAATTGCATTCCCTATTTTAAATTACCTTGACAATGGTAACTAGTTGTTGCTTACTTATGCATAACTAAATCTTTGTGTGATAATAAACACCAATTTTGCCTGTTCTTCTTTCTTATCTATTCACCTGTTTGTGTACTCTAATATCATTTTCAGTTGGTCCTGATCCAGTAGTGTACCAGCCAAGAAAATCCAAATTTTTGAACACCTGGTGAACTAGAAGATATTGGCACTTATGATAAGAACACACACAATGTTTACAATGCACATAGTTCAGTTAACTTTCCTCTCTACTTGAACTGTGGATTTATGATTTACTCGGCAAACAACATTAGCTGCATGAACATGTGCTAACTAGGTGAACTCTGTGTTTATGAGTAGACGCTCATCAGGCCAGCGCTCATCTCCCATTTCTGTAGCGTGAACCAACAATGAATATTTCTACCGACTCCTAACTGTGTTAGTCCCAGCATTTCAAGGTACATTTAAAAATGCGCTGAATCAGCATCAGATGCATTTATACACAGGGCTAGTGACAGTAACCCTAACCCTAACCCGGATTTATATATGACATTGATAGTTTCTTCTTTAGGATACAAAAGTTGAACTCCATCTAGACAAGGGAGACAGAAAAGGGTAGAATATGTGTCTTTAAACCTACAGGTACATCAACTTACATTGTTCCTCTTTTGTTTTGTAGTACGCCATGTTAATTACAAGTTGTCCATCATCAAAAAGATCAAACTGAAGCTCAAAGGAATTGAAAATTTCTATTGTACGGCCATCCTGAGTTCCTAGAAGAGCTCCAATCACTAAAATAAAAATTCAAATACATGTTAATTAGAAAGTTAGCTTAGGAACTATACATAAAAAAGAAAAACTCTGCAAGTACAAAAATGTAGTAATCCTGGTTATTGTTTGATTTAGTAGCATTCTCTTACTGTTACATGTAATTTCAGAGGGCCATTCCTTTATAGATATTGTTAATTTTGGTAACAACCATAGACTTTTCGCTGCTTTAAAGGGAGAGGGTTGCTCCTTTCTGAACTTTAGTTACATAGCAAAGTTGACCAGTCCATTATGCTAATTTTTAATAGCATTATTAATAAAAGATTACAAACATTGTCACATTAAAGTAACCTTTATTTATTGGTAAGGTTACAACTAAAATATATGATAAATATTTTAAATCATCTGCCAGCTGGTTCTACATGTATGTCATCATTGTCAAATCAGTTGCAAGATACATGTAAATTTGATTTCCATATTCAATATGGTACAATAATTTTAAGAGTCTCGTACAATTGATGATAGCTTTTCATGTGCTTGAAAGACAGCATGAGACACATGTAAGCACAAGTTAACTTGGGGGTATTTTGAAATCTTCCCAAATAGATGTACTAACAATGTTAATGAGAAAACACCCTGTAAAACTGCATGTGCTAAAACCAGCATTACTAAAACTCTGAAGAAACACAGAACTTTAGTGCAAGCTGCTGATGCAAGCAAAGAAAAATGTATTTCTTTTAGGTGTTTGATTAGGTTGCTTGGTATTAGTTCCCAGTGGGATAATTAGGCCTTTATATACCTCTCCTTGTTAATATCACACAACTTGACGCTGACAAGTTTACTCAAGGCTGTTTTTCTTTTATATAGTTGTTTTAAATAGCGTGTGACTTTTTTCTTATATTCTTTGGCTTGTAAACTGAATTCAGTGTCTCCGGTTCAAACTTTTGTAGATAAACTCGATCATCGCTGGCGGCTCCCTCCACTACTTGTTGTGCTACTTGTCTCTTCTACTTATAATAGAAATGTTTTCTATTCGGCTGAGCGAAGCGAAAGAGAATAGAATTGATATTGTTATTGCAACATGCAAATGATTTACTTTTCAGATCTAGTTAGTATTCTCTGAAAGAAACAGAAACAATTTCTTTGTGTTTCTGTCAAGTTTCAGATGGAAACACTTTGAAAAGAGAAAGTTTGGGAGCAATCAGAACAGCGCCTAGCATACGGCTAGTGTTCTCACAGCATTTCTAGCTTGACCAGACTTCCACTCGTGTTTCTATCAAAACACGGAAATTTTGTCTTTTTCTTATATATCTAATACAGCATATAAGACAGACAGCAGACAAATTCAATGCATTTTCAGTTTTGCGCGCAGATCGCATGTTCTCGTTTTACGAAAGATTTAAAAGCAACTTCAGAATACCTGGCCAATTCATATACATTTTATTGCGGATTGCATCAAGCTATGACTTCATCTTTAAAAAACCTCATACAAAAGAAGATACACTCTCCACTTGGCAAATAGTAGTTGACAGTACTTTGGAAAGGTTTTAAAACAAGGAAAAAGTTACCTTGAGGGTTGGCATTTCCGTACTGTGCTTTTATCCTGGTGTAATGCTCAGATATATTCATGATAACCAGGGGATGAAGAGCCACAGAAACGCTTCCACTTGACCCAGAACTCGCTAAAACAGTCTCCGAGACATCCTTCGAAGCAGATTGTACCTCCATGGACGACGCCATATTGGATTGCCGGAGCAGCTGAGCAGCCAGGCCTACCCCCACAAAGCTCGAACGTCTGCTGCCTCTCTCTCAAAACGAGTCTTCTTTGTTTGTTATTTATCCATTTTTTCC